>JAXGGA010006028.1:0-73079 GCA_038373865.1 Uloborus plumipes | reverse complement strand
ATGATATTGTTTTTAGATTCTATTTTTTAAATACTAAGTTCTCTTGCTGTGATGGTCTAAAAGTAGTGAAAAAACATGAATATGTTTAAAAGTGAGCTAGCATGAGCTTATAGAGTTTGTCAGTTCACCCCATCCCCCTTCCTCCACCGCACAACCACTCTTTTAATTACACAAAATTGTTCAAAATGTTAAAAAAAAAAACTCTTTGATACAAAATGAATACTAACTTTTTAAGTTGGTAAATGAGTTTCCCTTATAACTAGACGAAGTATCCCTCTCCTCCACCCAAATATACCATTAACGCTGTACTATTATGACGTCTAACCTGGGGATTGAATTGACTATTATTCTTACTCTAGGTAAGTGAGCTAAGATTAACTTGTAGATTGGTTAGCTCCCCCTCCCTTCCTTCCTGACCCAACCATTTTCCCCTCAAACTGTTTAAAATGCTAAAAAAAAGCTTCTTTGATACAAAATGAACAGTAAACTTGTTTAAAGTTGATAAATGGGCTTCCTTATAACAAGGCAAAGTACAACCCTTCCCCCACCCAAATATACCATTAACGCTTTACTAATATGACGTCTCACCTGGGGATTGATTTGAGGATTATTTTCCCCCTTGGTATATATTGTTTTTCAGACGAAGTGTTTCGTTTTCAATCCGAACTTCACAAAGTGTACTTCCATTCAAAATCTGAATTTAAACTTATGGTTCATTTCATCCCCTCCCCCAGCACCAATCTTCAATTTTGAAGGGAGGGAATAAATGGGTCGCCCCAAGATCATAGCAAACAGCAAAATAGCCACTGTTTCCCCTTGTTCTCATAATGTTTTCCCATTATTTTTAAACAAAAATGAAAAGAAATTAAAGTGTCACGTTATATGTCAGTCCCCATCACTGCCTTTCTTTTCTCTTATTAGACAAAGCTCATGAGCTAATAGGAAAGAGTAACAAACAGAACAAACTGAAACACTACCAGACATCAGTAGAGACTAAGGCTTTGAAATGGGGCTAGACGGGATGATAAAAAAAATAAAAGTTTGGAGTGGAAAGGTAGGGTAAGGGGGGGGGGGGAGCAATCTGTAAAGAAGTTAAACACCATGTGAGGTTGTGCTCAAAAAAGCAGTGTTTGTTTAATATATACATATATAGATATATCTTGCTGCATTACTTTCCTTTACAACAAAATGAAAAAGAACACAAACAATTAAATAAAAGCTGCACACTAGATAATGTGGGAAGATAGTTATGGGGACACAGACATATGGTCTGATATTTTGATTTATTTTCAGTTTTGTGCGAAAAGAATAGAAAAAACGATGAGAACAAGGCGAAACAGTGCTATTTTGCTGTTTGCTATGATATTGGGGCGACCCATTTATTTCCTCAGTTCAAAATTGAAGATTGGTGCTGGGGTAGAAGATGAAATGAATCATAAAGTTAAATTTCAGATATTGACTGAAAGTACACTTTGAAGTTCGGATCGAAAAGAAACACTTCGTCTGAAAAACAATATATATATACCTAGGTTTGAAAATAATCCTCAACTCAATCCCCAGGTTAGACGTCATATTAGTATAGTGTGAATGGTATATTTGGGTGGGGAGGGGGATACTTCGTCTAGTTATAAGGAAACTCATTTCCCCACTTTAAATAAGTTTACTATTCATTTTGTATCAAAGAATTTTTGTTTTTTTTTAAACATTTTGAACAGTTTTGAATTAAAAAAGAGTGGTTGTGCGGGGAAGAAAGGGGTAGGGGGGTGAACCTGACAAATCTATAAGCTCATGCCAGCTCACTTTAAACATATTCATGCTTGTTTACTACTTTTTAGATCATCACGAGCAAGAGAACTTAGTATTTAAATAAATAGAATCTAAAAAATATCATTTTTTTCCTATACAGTTTTATTCAAAAATTCAAAAAAATATGATCCCATTGAGATCTCAATCTAAAAATTTGTACAAACATAGATGAAATACACAAGAATTTTTGAGAATTTTTTTTTAAAAAATTAATTATATGTTTTTTGAGAAATTTAAATTTGAAATTTAAATTTCATTTTTTGAAAAAGAAAATTTTTATCAAATTAGTCATGTTGCATATCAGATTAAGCGGCAACTAACGTACTTTAAAATGCCATTTACCAAATCGTTCTATCTATATTTGGTACCGAGTTATGGTCCCTTTTATGTACCCTTATCCATGGAAAAATGAGGGTTTTTCCAAAGTTCAAAGTCTCATAAATGAAAAAATAATAGAGATAAAAATCCAAAAATTGAGACTTTTGATTACCTCAAGGGGTACAATTGATGAGCCAAATGTGAAAGAAATACAAAAATGTAAGGTAAAATTTTTCTCAGATTTTGGATCACTTGACGTGGAATGACCCATAATAATTACACAGGCTGAACACTTCCGCAATTTCCCGCAATATTATAGCTGAACGTCCCTAATTAAAGCTTCGAGAATAAAAACACCTTATTATGTCCATGGCAATAGGTTTCTTTTCATTACGCAAAAATAGATTAAAAAATCAATTTATTTTGTGCCTTAATTTTCGCTGCCGACATGACACTTCATTTGGTAGAAATGGAAAAATCAAGATTGAACAAATCTTAAATGTAATTAAATGCAACGGAAATGAAACTTTCGATTGAAACTTGAACATCATACATTAGGGCTTCACCCACACACTTTATTGATACCAAAAAATGTTTTGCCTTGAAATTATCATAGTGGAAGTTTACGCTCTCCTCATGTTATGAAAACTTGTGACAAGCAGAAACTACATTTTTTTTATCAGTATAAATTCATTTTATCTAAAACACAAGGGTTGATCTTCATAGACGAACATAAAACACGTTATTTCCTTCAGTATATGTTTCTGCTGCGATGTTTTACAATCCACAGGATTTTTTTTTTTTTTTTAATTTGCGATTCGAATGTGTGACGCGCTGCCGATATGACATTGAAGCAAGAAAAAGAGTTCTACTGTCACGAATTTAAGAAACATCTGAAAATTTTGTTATGGATTGTATGTGCGAGGAAGGGTACAGTATGAAAATAGAAACATTTTTGTTTTTTATTTGGAAGTGTTTGGGAAATTCATTTGTAACTTAAATTAGCACTTTTCTTGATATTCACCCATATACTTTTTAAGTCCTAAAATTTTAACCAGTGATTTTGAGCTAAATGTTTTGCATTTTGCAATGAAGGTCATTTTTGAAAAAGTAAAATAAATTTTAAACAGCAAATGAATCAGTGTACCAAGCTTAAGCAAAAAATTGACATTTTTTTACAATAATTATTATAGCGCTTGATATTAGAACCCATGATATGAAAATATGACCTACGGCATGGCGAATTTACAATTATATTAATTATATTACAATTATTCAGCGAGAAATATGAGATAACTACATGGTGAAAATGCACATAAAGTTGCACAAAAAGAGAAAAAAAAATGTGTATTGTCTTCATTAACATTTTTAATACTGACTGTTCCCAAATTTACTCCATTCATAAAAAATAATTAAAAATTGTTCGGCTAAATGAAGATTTATTGCAGAAAACCAATTGCATTATGTCTAATACACTTCATGAATGAAAAACATCAGCTATACTCTAACACATTTTGTAATAAACTTATACAGGGTGTCCACTCCAATCGTGGACCAATAGCTAATTTCTAAACCGTTAGAGATAAGCATATAGTTTATTTAGGAAAAAATCTCCAAATTACGAAAGGAATTTTGGGTCTATTAAATGTTTTTCAAAAAATCAAATTTTGAAAGAGTTACGAAATTTAAATTTTTATACAGCCCCCCAGTCCTATCAATCATATTTAGTAAAACATTCTTGACACTGTAACGTTTAAAACTAAAAAAAAATCACTCTTCTACCACAAAAATTGACCGAGTTATGACGTTTTGAAAAATCAAGATTTTGAAGGATTTCGCATACGGTCCCTTAAGCAATCGCTCGATGACATCATGAAATAATGCAAAATCTTGATTTTTCAAAACGTCATAACTCGGTCAATTTTTGTGGTAGAAGAGTGATTTTTTTTTAGTTTTAAACGTTACAGTGTCAAGAATGTTTTACTAAATATGATTGATAGGATTGGGGGGCTGTATAAAAATTTAAATTTCGTAACTCTTTCAAAATTTGATTTTTTGAAAAACATTGAATAGACCCAAAATTCCTTTCGTAATTTGGAGATTTTTTCCTAAATAAACTATATGCTTATCTCTAACGGTTTAGAAATTAGCTATTGGTCCACGATTGGAGTGGACACCCTGTATATTCTGCCGATAATATTTTTATTTCTGCACACTTTTCTTTCAAACATAAAGACTGTTGAAAACATAATGCAAAAAGGAAAGAAAGAATAGAGAATAAAATGGATAACATTTCCCATTTTTGACTGAAGTTGTTAAGAAATATTATTGCCGTATCCATAATCCTGAATACAGCAAAAACTGAGTGCCTCAATGGTAACTTACTGTTTGCTTGGCAGTCACGGATTACAAAAGATATTTGTATTCTTTAAAATAATTTTGTTCCACCTTTAAGGATAAAATTCTTGAAAAACATTTGTTTAAGGTTTAAATATTTGTTACGTTGCTAAGCTATTTATTATTTGTATTCTTGAAGTTTGCTTTTTTTTTTTTTTGGTTTAATACCCATTGCGCATTTTATGGTTCTACTGTTCTAACCTTGGCAAGAATGCTGCATCTAAAACACATACGCAAAGAAAGACTACTTGAATGTATACAGGTTAAAATATAGTAGTTCATTTGTTTTATTTATTTATTTATTTATTTATTTTGTTTAAAGCAAAAGTCTTGCATTTTTCCTTAAACTGAGACAGAAATAAAATTATTTCACTGCTATAGTTTTCATTCTCTAGAACTTAAAACAATGTCTTAATTACGTAAAAAAGTTCCAAAAACTCTAAAGATATAGAACTTTATTGCTTCCCAGTTTGATGAAGTAGTTATCCTAACCATAAATGAAAAGATTGATAAAGAAGAAAAAAATTGAGTAAAAAAAGTAGAAGCGATATTTTTAAGCAGAAATTAATCCGAAAATTACTTACTTTAAAAATTAAAAAGTTGCCTGTCTTTCCTGTTTCACAACCAAAAGTTACACAGTTATTGATTTAGTAAACGAAAGCGGAATTTGCCATGACATACAGTTTAAGCCACATCGAATGTTATGATGGTCGTTTTGCTGTTTTTCCGGACAATTGCGTACGTTTGAGACAGCAGCACGTAAAAAATCTACATTGCAAAAAAAAAAAAAAAAAACTTGTTTTTTACAGTATAATCCTGGCAACCGAAGTTCCAGTTTAAAACTGTAAAATGCACAGTAATAAACAATAAAATTGAAACTTCTTCCCAAACTCAAAACGACATTTTAGTTTGAGTAAAAATAGACAACGTATAAAAAGTACAAATAAATACGATTAAAAGCTGTTTGCTGCCCCGAAACAGCAAACAGCTATTTCCGGGCTATAAACTGTAAGCCCCATCATCAGTACATAAAAATAAAAATAAAAAGGCAGGTTCACATGCCAAAGACTGACAAGTGAACAGGGAAATCATTGGGGGTGACAATTTAGTTTGTTTACAGCACGGTTGGGAAGGTTAAGGTATCAGTACCAGAATGGTTCGAAATATAAAGCAGTGAGTAACCGCCCCTAAGCAAGGGCTAAGTCAGGAATATGCATTACAACGCCAACTCGGCTATTTCGATCCATGGACTGCAGTTTCGTGCTTATTGTGCACTCATCAGCATGAAATACGAAAGTAGCCAAGTTGGAGACAAAAATCCTCTTATAGAGCAAAGAGAGCGAAATAAAAAACTGGTAGCTAATGTGAAATTAGAATACCAGCGAGCGACCGCACATAGGAACGGTACAACTCTCGTAAATTTCAACTCAGAGCTCGGGTATAAAGCAGTGAGTAACCGCCCCTAAGCAATGGCTAAGGCAGGAACATGCAATACACCGCCAACTCGGCTATTTCGAGCTACAAGTTTTTTTCGTTCTCTTCGCTCTATAAGAGGATTTTTGCCTCCAACTCGGCTACTTTCGTTTTCCATGCTTATGAGTGCGCAATAAGTACAAAACTGCATGAGTTGGCAGTGTATTGCATGGTTCGAAATGTTTTTTTTTTTTTTTTCTAGTTGGAGAAAAGGGTTAGCCTACATTTCCCAGCACAGGTATCAAAACATTGCACTTATTAACATTACGTATCCTTAAAAACACTGAATTTTTGCATTTAGTGGAATTCGTCTAATTTTCAGGCGCAATAATAAAAAAAAAAAAAACAATATTTTAGAAAGCTTAAGTAAAACTTGCTTAGAAGTAGCCCAAAAGAAAAAAAAGAGAAGTTGACTAATAAACGTTGAAGTTTAATTAAACTTCTAAATAGTTCTGAGCAATTAATTACCTTAATGATGTTTCTTTGCGTGTAAAGTTTACAATAATAATAGTAATACCTTCAAACTAAATTTAACTTGTTTTGATATCTAATGAGTGAGTTTGAATGTGTGTATGACTGAACCAACAGCTTAAGCCTCGGCAAGTTTTCGCAGCCTTGGGAAATTTCCAATATATATACACATCTGCAAATATCATCTTGATTAGCATCTATTTATGTTGCGTACTGGTGAAGTTCGGTTTACGTCGTTAGTATTATTGCAAAATATAAACTACTACTGTGCGAATATGCAAAATAGTAGATCGAAAATTTAGAAAACGGAGAAAAAATGAGTACCGTAAAATGGGGTGTATAGGAACAGCGGGGTCAATCGGAACAAAACTTCCAGATCGTACAAAGAAATTCTTCATAAATATACTATTGGGTATTTTTCGCCATTAATTTTTTTTTTAGAAAGGTAAGATCATAGAAAGTAGGAAAAAATTACTTTTGTCAATCTGGCAACGCTACTGGCTTCTAAGGAGGGCTGTACGTGGAATGCTAGAAAACATCACATTTGCATAGACTGCAAAACTTCATATGCAAGAACAAACCTTCTTATATTTTAAACCTAAGAGTGGTATGTTTCAATTATACATGTATCTGAACAACAGAATACCACATTAGAATTTACATTTTTTATAAATTGTGTCATAAAAATGAAGAATTCTGAAAAATGCCATAGGAAAAAAAATTGCGGGGTGAATCGGAACACTTTGTTCTGTTGTTCCAATTCAAACTTATTTGAAGGAAACTGTTTGAAAAATCAAGATTCTAACCCCAATTCCTCTAATCAAGACAAGGACAAGGATTTATTACTGTTTATCCCTTCTCGTGAGCAACTAGATCTTAGAATGACAAAAAGTTGCAGATTTCATAAGATTTTTTCTCCAGGAGACTTCTTTTTATTTAAAATACGAGGGGAAAGTCATATAGACTTTATATAGCAAAAGGCAAGCACACAGACAGTGATGAATAAGCGAAAAAATCTTTCAGGACAATCCCCGAAACCCAGAGATTTTAAGAAACTAAAGAAAAGGCAGAGATCATCCCAGAAGATGCTATGAAAAAACTTAAGCCAAGTCACAATTGCTAGTTTTAAGGACAAGTACATATTTGTGGACGACATGAGTGACTTCCATTCGTGTTAAATCTTTGTATTTTAATTCAAAAGCATTTCTTAAAATTACTTTTCATTTCTCATAAGTTCAAAATTATTTTGAATTTTGACAAATTATAAACGTTTACTGGTATTGAAATTATACTTTTATTTGACAGTAATTATCTGTTCTTGTTCTCCCTCATCAATATTACTCATGTTTGTGAGACCTATTACAGGTTTCATGGAAAAAAATACAAATTTTAACATGTGTTCCGATTTACCCCTATCAGCGGGGTGATTCGGAACACCCATAATTTCCTATATATTTTAATAATAACTGTTCAAAATGTTTTGTGTTTGCTTGGAATATCAAAAGTAAAGCAAGACCGAAGTTTTTACCCAGAAAATCAAATTGAAAAAAAATCTTTTAACTGCTTTTTTTACAATCAAAGCTGAAAAGTGTTCCGATTAACCCCATCTTACGGTAATGCTCGAAACAGTTTGTTAGAATAAATACTAACGTGACTTTCAATATATTCAGATTATTATTATTATGTTTATTTATTTATTTATTTATTTGTAGTTGTTACTTTAGGGCAATACGCATTCAATTTCTAGGCTGCATAGAAATACTGTCTGCCCCGCTTAAACGAATACTGTCGGTTCCAAGAAATAATATTCGATATATAGCGGGGTATTTGTTATTAAGCCAGGAACTTTTACATTGCATCTACAGCATGGGGAAATATTCGGTTAAATGATGTTTTATTCGAAAAGCGGGGTATTCGTTTGTCCGTTACCTGATTAAATGAGGCCGGCAGTATTTTTTTATTTTTTATTTTCAAATTCAACAAAATCCTCATAAAATAAGAGTATGCATTCTTAGAAACTATTTAGTAGCAATCACTATAATATGTGTAAAAATCAAACCTATTTGATAAGCTAGAGATTTTTAAAATAAATTATTATTAAAAACTGTCTCCATTTAACTAAAATCACAGATTGTCTTTTATTTTTCTCCTTAAATTGCAATTTATTCTTATAACATAAATTGTATTTTACATATCCAAGTAAATAGCTTAAATAAAATACCTTTCAATGGTAATTTAGCGAGAACCACTATTCTTCACAGTTTATCTATTTTAAAGTAGCTAAAGATAGCCCTCACCTAATAAAATAAATCCCAATGCATTACAATACTTGGAACCTGGCTTTTCAAATGGTATTAAATATCAGACGGAACACTAATTGTTCCCTGAAATAGCTTTCTGAGATTCTGTAATGGGAATCATAAATATCAGAAATCCTCTCTTTAAATATTCCATCCTTTAAAGAAACACACCTAATGTTCCTTCCAGCAGCAAGCTTGACGATATTAAAATTAAATTATATCGATACATTTATCCATCGTCATTTTTAACGTTTTTTTTTTCCTTCGTACCATCTTCACTTGGCAGCTTAACGTTTTATAACGACCTTTTACCAAGAAGTTGTACATTTTTTGACTTAATTACCTTAATTATGTGTCGGCGAAGGAAATTATCGACAACTGCATCAAGAATTGCCTTACTATATCAGCATTTTTCTTTCACATTTTTTTTTTCTTTTCTTATTCGATGCCTTGAAGATTCTATTTAAACAAATCCTTCAATACTTGGTCTTTTTTTTCTCTGCTTCAAATTCCGTTTTGTGTGTGTTCAGTCTTTTTATCTATATCGGATTTTTTTAAACTTTTTTTTTTCCATTTTCCTCCCTGAAAAATCCAATATATTATTGCTGATAAGCTGCGTCGTTTATTTATTGCGCGTTCATAAAGACGGGGCCGATTCGTATTGGTGTATCGTTTAAGGGTTGAAGATGAGGAAAGTAAGGCTCAAAATAAATCAAAAACTTTGCTTTGTGTAAGTAATGAAATGGGAGAGTTGTGGTATCTAAATTCAATAGCTATTCAAGGAAGATAAGAAATAAAAATGATTCTCCTTTAAATTTGCATAATTAATATATGGCATTCAATTTCAATTAAGGGCTTGATATTGGGAATTAAACATAAGTAAAAATCACAAAGGAAATAATCTAAATTTCTTTTAAGAAGATACCTTTGAAGAGATTAAATTCTGCTTTAATTGTTCTTCATTTTTTAATTTTTTTTAATGTATTACTAATGTTAATAACGTATAATTGTAGCAAACTTTTGGAAGAGGTCTGAAATTTCAGGAAAGTGCTTGAAATCTTTACAAATATTTCATTTTTGCTAATAAGGTGCATAAGAAAGATTATTACTCTTACTGTTAAATATGAATTAACTAAAAATATACCGATACTAAAGTGGTTTTATAAGATTACTTTTGATTTCTATGTATATACTCGCAACTTAATTAATTCTGGAGAAGAAAGTAAGACAAAACAGACCGAATTTTAAATTATTATAATTAACGCAAAATTTCAGTTACAAACTTTTCTTTTGTGAAGAGCATTAATGTGTATCTAGCTTACTGGAAGATTTTTTTCTTTTATTTCGTAAAAATATTATTCGGAAAACTTCTGAACTAAAATTCAAAATCTTGTACTAGTAAGTTTAACTTAGTTGGTATACAGGTGTTAAAAACTAATAATAACAAACTTAATTAGCTAAAACCATGGCTGTATATGGTTTCAAATGAAATTGGACTATTTTATTACAAACAAAAGATTTTGCTTATATAGGAATAGCTTTTTTTATTTTCCAGACATATAGCCGGCGAGTTTTGACACGTCATATCATGCCTCAAAAGGAAAGTAAGACGCATAGAACAAATAATAGTAACAAATATAATTAAAATAATAATAATGAAATAATAAAATAACAACAATTATAATAAACATAATAATAATAATAATAATAATAATAATAATAATTTAAATCTTGAAATTTTAAATTCAAACATCTTTCTTGCAACTACGTGTTGAGGTGCAACCCTTTCGCCGGATACCTTTTTTTCTACAAATGAATTCTGCCGTCCGTAAAAGACTTTGTTTATGCCTGACCTTGAACTTCTCGACTCCTCTTTGGTTAAAAATAGCATCCAGTACCAAAAAACTTCCGCGATCAAGTCTGTCCTTTAGTACAGTGGCATAGATTTGTGTGTAAGAAGGAGAGAGAGAGGGTGCTGTGTGGGAGGCAGTTTGTTCATGTGTTTGTGATTGTATGTGCATGTGTGCAAGTGTTTGTGTGTTAAGGAGGGGGGTATTTATGCGTTTGTCAGAGAGAGAGTGTTACAGTGTGTGTGTGTGTGTGTGTGTGTGTGTGTGTGTGTGTGTGTGTGTGTGTGTGTGTGTGTGTGTGTGTGTGTGTGTGTGTGTGTGTGTGTGTGTGTGTGTGTGTGTGTAATAGAGAGGTAGAGTGTGTGTCCCAGTATGTGTTTGAGGGGAGGGTATGCATGTATATTTAGTGCTGTGTGTTTGAGGAAAATACAAGGTCTCCTGCACCATCGAAATCTCAGTTTGACGACTGAAGAGCAACCCTGATATTTTATATATTCTGCCAAATCTCTCTTTTTAAAGATATAACCAAAACGCAATTTTACATTTTCTGTATAAGTTTTTAAAACATGTGCATGCGCTAATTCACAGATGATATCATTGGTAGTAATCCATTTATGAATCCGTTGTTTTTTTATTTTTATTTTATTTAATTATTTATTTAGTTTATTTATTTAGTTTTTTATTTATTGTTTTTTTGTAAAAGGGTTTTAAACGAATCTTTTACTATATTTTTTTAATATATTGTCAAATATTCAACATTGTTGACATATTCATACATAGGTGCAAAAACATGTTATACGTAAATAATTCTAAGGTAAGCATTAGCTGCTTTTTCAGCACAATGATGAATTGCAAAACTTTATTTATGGATCATTCACTTTCAAAAAACTTCTCCACAATGCCTCCCTAATCATCTATGATCTCCCCTTCCATTCAATCTATAAAGAACGCGATATAAATCATTTTAGCATATAAATGTCATTTTTTAGGCTTGTGCTTATATACTAAGTTATGTATACAATGCCTTTCTCAGAAAATATGAAATACAATTCCAAGATTTTTTCTTCGGAAGGTTTTATTAAAACACACTATTAAAAGAGGCGCCATATTTTTGTTTTACTATTGTACTATTATTTATCATGCCTAGAACTTAAATTTTAATGTGGGGAATGTGAAGAAAAGTCAAATAGCAAAACAAAGTGAAATGGTAAAATATTTTTAGAGTTTGCTATCTAGCAGTATTTCCTATCGAAATATAGAATTCCAATCGAAAAATAAATTTCTCTAAAGATAAAAAAAAGAAATAATACAAGTCACTTCAAAATGTTATACACATATTTTAATATTCCGCTGTTTATCACAAATATTTTCTGTTATTATAAAACAATAACGCTCTTGAAAATGCTCTTTCGAGATCTACTGATACCCAGTCCAGCATTTATTTCGTCCATATTAGGCATGTTTTGGTTTGAAATACTCAATGTAATTTGTAAAGTGCACGTGAAGCAAGGGGGATAGAGCAAAGTTCATTTTGTTTACTTATTTATTCATTTATTATCATAAATTAGCCACTACTTCGAGATACGAGGGCTGTTAAAAAAGTGTCCGAACTTACTGTTTGTGTGAAAACCGGACAAACAAGTGGGCTTGCATGACATGACTCTGAACCTTTCTACGAATGCGTGATTCTGTCAACAGCTTTATTCACCTACAATCAGAGTTTGACTGACGTAAAGTGCAGTGCTCTCTATAGATTTTTTTTTTAATTTGGAGTAATAAAACAATGCGACTGCAGCAACACTTACCTTTCAATCGCCTCTCAAACCGTAGGGACATGAGCACGTTATCTCATAATTTGCTTTATCAGGAGAGAAAGGTGTCTATGGACGTACATGAGGTTACTTTATTGCCAAAAACGTCTAATACAAGACATATGCTGCGAAATATGAAACCAAAAGCCGACTACCCTTTTAAATGGTTTCCATTTGGCAGTCATACAGTGTATAGCAAAAATGAATGCAATAAAACTGCTCCATTCATTTCGTCATTTTTTTAATTAAAAAAAGAAAAGAAACGAATTAATATTAACGCAGGAGCTCGGTCAAACTTTATGTGCCAGTTGTTTATGATATTGACAGATCAGAAAGAAAATCTCGCATACCCACAAACGCTCAATATCAGAACATGTAGGCGTGTTTGATTCATATCCATAGACTTTTAACCTACAAAAAAAATCTCGAACTTTTCTAGCAGACTTAGTATATCATCAAGATTTTTATCACAATGTTTTTTTTTTTTTTTTTTTACCATATTGACGATATGTTTAGGTCGATTTGACAACGAAATAGGAGTGTAATAGTTTAAAATATTTTGCTATTATATCTCTTTTTCTGCTACCTTAAATGCGATTGTACAGAGTGTTTCCCAATGACATGGGCAACATAAAAAAATGAAAATAAAAAAAACCTGCCTTTAATAAATCAAAAATACAGTTGAAGTTTTAGTAATACTAGTTTCTGTTGATGTTTTATGTATCCCACTGGTGATGTGGCAAAAATTTATGTGGTATTACAGTTCCAGACGCACAAGCATTGAAATTTACATTGTTAATGATTTCGAGCACTTCAATCACCTGCTGCTCCAGGGTATTGCCTACAATACCCTTGTACAAGAAGATTTAGTCCCCCAGAAATATATTCACAAACTCTGTCATTAATAAAGTTCCCCACTAAAATCTTAGAAGGTGTTAGAACCTGGCATACAGTTTGCCCGAAATTTACTGATCTATTCATGAGCAAATGCTTCCATATGTGCAATTTTAGAGGGTGCAAAGAAAGTGAACAAATCAAAGCTTTAATTCAAAGACTAAAAAAAAAAAAACGTTCCTCTCATTCTGTTAACAAAGGAATAAAAGAAAGTTGCGTTTGCGAAGATTTTTTTGTTTTAAAACATAGACAGACTTATGCAGGTCTGTTGGCACCTGTTGCTCTCGAATGATATAGCACCTAACTGAAAAATTCACAAATAATTATGCTGTTTCCTTTTTTCGAAGTATTTGATTAATGCATGAGTTATCTTTTAACGCATGGCTCATAAAACACTAAAATCAGTCATTCTGTCAACTTTTTTTTCTTTATTTCTTACTTGAAATTTATTTGGGCAACTGGATGTCTTATCTCATCAGACTTTTTCTTCCAGGTTGCTTGGATACGTGTAGAAAGTCAAACAATATTGTCTATTCATACGCATGTGATCACTAGGAATTATAGGATTTCTTTAAATCACAAAGATCTCACGCATTGGAACTTGCATATCGAGAATGTCCACGAAGAAGACCGTGGAAGCTATATGTGTCAAATAAATACAGTGCCCATGAAGAAACAGATTGGATTTCTTGAAGTTGTAGGTAAGCTTGAGAGAAATGGCTTTCATTATCATTGCTACGATTGTTGTTGTTATTGTTGTTGTATTAGAGTGGATGAATACTATTTTAATAACAGAAGAATGTACTGCGGTGTTTTAATCCTATTGTAGTTATCATTATTTTTGCTGTTTTTGGACTGCATTTAGACTTTAAAGTTAGGGCCCTGCTCCACATCAGCGTAAAACGCTACCGAAACTGAAGGCAGAAACCGAAAATCCGGGTACTTTCCATAGGAATACCATTGAATCCATTTTACGCTTCTGCCTATTTTTTCTGCTTTACGTCGATGTGGAGCATGGCCCTTAATCTAATTTGACAAACTTGGCCAGACGATATAAAATGTTGGTATATATACAGGGTTTGTAAGTATATATACAGGGTGTTGTTAAACTCTTTGGAAAATTTTTAAGGGATGATAGAAAACATAAACAAGCTCGAACATATAGGCACGAACACAAACGAGACGCCAATGCGCCACATGCGAGATAAAACCAGAAGCTGACGGGTGTGAAACAATGTACATGAATATTACGCTAAATAATTTTATACAATATTCTAGTTTTTTAAAAAATGTTTGAAACAGCTGCTAACACTTGCAATCAGCAGTTGCATTACGTGCAGCGCAATTACTGCCGCTGCAGCGAGTCACTCTATCAAATTTTCGTAAATCGTTAAGTCCTCGTGTTTTTTTCTTTCTTTTTTTATTTATTTTTGAGTAGTTTCCAAAACGTCATTTTAAGGCTTTGTGTGCATGTAGCGCTCTAGCATTACGCTTAAGATTCTATAAGCAATTATATTGTCTTACTTACTTAGATGATTTTATATTAACACTTTAGAAACATCATGTATATATCACAGTATTTATGGTTATTATACCAGGAATCAACGCGTCTACTTTTCTGAGCATCATTAATCAAGATTAATTTGACATCAGTAGCATTGTTTTTGGCTATTTCTTCTATTTTACTCGAGTTTACAATTATGTCATAAATATTTTTTAATTATTTCTTCTTGCCCCTAATTGTTCGTATATGTACCCCCCCCTCCCCCTTAAAAACAATAATGTAAGATTCCACGAGGGAATTGGGCAAACAAATTAGTAAATTAATTCGAAACAACTACATGAATTTTCATTTGAACTCTCTTAACTTTAATCAGATTGCATTGTATTTACAATTATTTCAGTAAAAAAAATAATTATAAAGAAATTAATAAATAAATAGTAACCAGTTTCATTTTAAAAGAAATTAGTAGTAGCATCAGATTTAAAAGATGGATGTATTTTGTTAAGCCTGAAAGAACCACATTTTGTAAATATTGAAATTCGAAAAACCAATTGAATATTTTCTCCACTGTGTAATAGGGTGGAGCGAAAAAAACAAAGTTTTTATTTTCGAATCGTAATAGTGCGGAAAAGTTGCGATTGGTGAAGAGCTACAAAACAAAACAAAAATTTTTGAAATCGGATAATATCTTCCGTTCCCGCAACGAGCCTGAAATTTTGAAAAAATGAAAATTTTCATGTGTTTTTAGCGATTTTTTAAAATTTTTATTTTAATGTTTTATTTATATGCTCTTGGACAGAAAAGTTACGTTTGGTGAAGCCTTGTGAAATTTTGAAAAATATATTGAAATCGAATAATACCTTCTAATCCAGGAACAAGCCAGAAAAACCAAAAAATTATAAAACTTCAGCTTTTTTTGGGGTGATGAAAAAAAATTAAAAAAAATATGTTCTCATTTTTTTTTCTTTTTTCCCGGTATCATTGCGTTAAGCCTTTTAAAAAGCACTATATTACTCTTAAACATTAATTTTTTCTTGATTTTTCAGGTATCTTCTAAACATGCAAAACTACCATTTTTTACAACAATGAAACATTTTCAAATAATCGAAAGTTATAAAATATTTTCCAAAATTTCTACAATCCAGTACAAAAATCCACTAAATAAAACACCCACTCCAAAAAAAAGGCTAATTTTAATCACTAAACTATAAACAATTTCAATACCTAACTAATTATATACAGTTTCTTAATCCCCTTTTGTAGTCTTTGTTTTCTATAAGTATATTACCTAACTTAACTGACTACCCACAGAATCCTTTAACATTAATTTAATTAGAAACTTATTTTAAAATTAAAACTTCTTTAAAATTTAACCTAGTTAGGTTAGGTAGTGTATAGAATGCGACTGCAAAATGCAATTAAATATTCAGAAACTAACATATAATGAGATAGGTATTAAAATAGTTTATCGTTTAGGGATAAAAAATATTGTTCACCTTATGAGTGAGTATTTTGTTCAATAGATTTTTGTACTGTAAAAGTTAAACAAATTTAATAATTAGGTATGGGTATGAAGTTGTATGTAAATATTATGTATTATTTTTTTCTGTTTAGCTCCCAGTTGTTTTTTAATGACGGTTTTGTTTTTAATACGCTTTTACTAGTTTCACATATGGGTTTGTCAGTATGTATGTAACTCTAAATAAAAGATAAAATTCACGTTCTTTAAAAATATAAAAGTGATATATTTCATACTATTGTTAATACTAAAGTCTAAACTATATTATTACATGTTGATGTTATTGAATGCTATTATTAGTACTAAAGGCTAAACTATATTACATGTTGATGTATTATAAGGTGCATGTAAACTTATAATTTGAAATGGTTTAAAGCTTTATAGTTTGATTAACTCTAAAAGCGTATTTTTTAGTTTTTTAAACTTAAATTTAATTATTTATTTTAAAATAATTTTGTGTCTGAAAAATTAGAAATCAACAAAATCTAAAATTTGTTTTGTCTTCCACACTAATACATTCCTTATATTTATGGCTTTCATATGAAATGTGTTCCAAAATCATCACCGAGATGCTTATAGTAACCTTTTAAGCACAAGTTTCTCTGCAATCGTGTTTCAAATGTTCAATTGTCATGATAATATGTTTTAACATTTTTTGCATAAGGCTAATAGGAGTGTGTGGGGCAGTAGGGCTCTCTCCTCGTCAAATGCTTTCCAATACTTAATTTTTGTTACACCGTGCCCCACTTTGCCTGGGACTGTGTTACTGTAGGCACCAAGATAACCTTAAAGCAAACTAAAAGCAACTAAAAAGCAAAAAATAATGGATAACATTTACATAAAATTTTTTACCCATACCTAATTATTAAATTTGTTTAACTTTTTCAGTACAAAAATCCATTGAACAAAACACTCACTCATAAGATGAACAATATTTTTTATCCCTAAACGCTAAACTATTTTAATACCTACCTCATTATATGTTAGTTTCTGAATTTTTAATTGCATTTTGCAGTCTCATTCTATAAACTACCTAACCTAACTAGGTTTAATTTTAAAGAAGTTTTAATTTTAAAATTAGTTTCTAATTAAATTAATGTTAAAGGATTCTGTGGGAAGTCAGTTAAGTTAGGTAACATAATTATAGAAGGCACAGACTACAAAAGGGGATTAAGAAACTGTATATAATTAGTTAGGTATTAAAATTTTTTATAGTTTAGTGTGATTAAAATTAGCCTTTTTTTTTGGAGTGGGTGTTTTATTTAGTGGATTTTTGTACTGGATTGTAGAAATTTTGGAAAATATTTTATAACTTTCGATTTTTTGAAAATGTTTCATTGTTGTAAAAAATGGTAGTTTTGCATGTTTAGAAGATACCTGAAAAATCAAGAAAAAAAATTAATGTTTAAGAGTAATATAGTGCTTTTTAAAAGGCTTTACGCTATGATATCGGGTAAAAAAAATGAGAACATATTTTTTTTAATTTTTTTTCATCACCCCAAAAAAAAAGCTGAAATTTTATAATTTTTTGGTTTTTCTGGCTTGTTCCTGGATCAGAAGGTATTATTCGATTTCAATATATTTTTCAAAATTTCAGAAGGCATCACCAAACGTTACTTTTCCGTCCAAGAGCATTAAAATAACACATTAAAACAAAAGTTTTAAAAAATCGCTAAAAACACATGAAAATTTTCATTTTTTCAAAATTTCAGGCTCGTTGCGGGAACGGAACATATTATCCGATTTCAAAAATTTTTGTTTTGTTTTATAACTCTTCACCAATTGCAACTTTTCCGCACTATTACGATTCGAAAATAAAAACTTTGTTTTTTTCGCTCCACCCTACTGTGTAACCTTCATTATTTGATAGCATGTGTACGAACAAATCGTTTAATTACTTAACCTGTATGTTTCCAGTGCCTCCTCAATTTTCAAATACAGATAGAAATTCAGAAATCCTGGCTCGAGAGGGAACCAATGTGACACTAAGTTGTACAGTCACGGGTCATCCGCAGCCAAGTGTCACGTGGCAAAGAGAAGATGGCCAAGCTTTTAATGCTGGTACGCACAATAAAGATCAACAGTGTAAGTACTACACTGAAAATTAAAATTATACGTTTAAAATTATATTCATACTTTATATTACTGTACTATATACTAGAATATGTGAAATCAAGAATCCACATGAAATGTGTGAATGCTTTTACATAATATGAATGTATTCTTTTACATTAGAATTCCAGTGTTGATCCATTAGCTGAAATTTACTATTTATTTTAATTTTATAGAACCTGTGTAACATGTTCAATTTGTAGAACAAGTAATGGCAGTAAAACTTGGGGGACTTTTTCTTCAGATTGCAAACTATTTCTAGCAAATGAGAAATTTAAGCAAGATATATTTTATAAGGATTTCTTGATTTGTATTATTCGAACACAATAACCAGGTTTTTATCTATTTAGTATTATACAATATTAATCGCTTTATGGAAATAGAACTACCATAAAATGACCATTTCACGAAAGATTTTTTTTTCTATTCGAAAGTTCTCGATTCGAACAGTCATTCCCATATTCAACTTAAAATTAAACGATGTGCTGTTCATTTATGAGCTGTTCAAAGAACCTGTCTTCAAAGAACATTTTTATTGAACAATTCTATTAAAAAAAAACTTGTTTTTTGTTCCAAAAATTACAGCAAACCTACTCCATCCCAGTAATTAACTTTTTTATTCCAGCAATTTTTCGTTCAGTTTTTTAACAATTCTAGACACATATCCCCTCGTAATAACTTTTGTGTCACCAGCCCGATTTAAATTAAAAAAAAACTTGATAAAAAAAAAGATCTCAGCAAGGACACATCATTCCTGTGTTTCACTTTGTATACAACAGTATTACACACATTACCCCCTCCTTATAACCTTTGAGTGAACAGTATACATCGAACAAACTTTTTTAAAATTACTTTTTGAATAATTTAAAAAAAAATAACAGTAACGATAACATAAAAAATTTAAAGAAATATATAAAAACGAACTAATTATAATTGAAATACAATATTTCGTAGACTTAACATTGACACAAGTCGGAGATAAAGATGACTAAATCAAAATGACACAATACAAAAAGCAAATGTTTTTACCAGATCTGCAGGATCGGAGGACAAATAACCAACTGCTTCTCCTAAAATTTTAAATCATTTACTTTCTAATCTGACTTCAGGCTCCCACTCTACTGTTCTCTGTTTCTGCTGTGAAATAATAATAACTAAGACGATTTTTTCGTACTTAATTTTTGCTTAATTTAAATTTTGGCAAAGTGAAAGAAAAAGAAATTTGGAGTGCATAATTTTTAAACACACAGAATGAGGTTTGCAAAGGTTTAATTTTCTGAGAAAAAAATTTTGTTTAAGAGGTCTTTTTATTAATCCGAGGCATTCTATTTTTACCCAAAAGAAAAAGTAATGAACGATTTTTTTTTGATAAAATGCATTTATTTTGATATGTTTCCATTTTTATTGTTGTATTTTTTTAAAGAATTTTTTATGAAAAAAAACATGATTAAATTTAAAGAAAAAACAATCTTTGCCTGCACTGTTTAACGCCCTACTACTTCACTTTTCGTTTATTTATTATTTTGTATCTATTTTATCAGATAAGGGAGGTATATTCGTTTGATTGTTTTTTTATTTTTTATTGGGAATTGCATGTTAAAAATATGTTCAACGTACATTTACAGATTTAAATAACTAAGGGAATATTTACCAGATGCTAGGAAATCGATGTTGGTATACGGGAAACTTGGCTGGTTTAGTTCTGGAAAGACCTTCATGTTATGCTACAAAATTTACAGAACATTCAGTTTTTGATTTCTCTGTAAGTCCTTTAAAATATGAACGCTTGAAAGCGCTCAATACTTTTAGTTATATAATAATTACAGATACATAAATATATTCTTCAGAACGAAACAGCTGAAAATTGACCTGGAACTATCCTGAATGGATTTTTTAATTACGTTGGCTCGAACACAAATATGTATAGACGTCATAAATAATTTTGTCAAAATTGCCTCGGAGGTAAAAAAAAAATTAATTTTATTTTAGCTGTAAAAGAGGAAATTATTCGTAATTGCGTTATTTTTTCACCTTGTGAAGAAAATCAAAAAAGCATTAAAACAATACTTATTTTTTTAGATGTAACCTATGAAGGTGAAGAGCTAACGATATCAAAAGTAAGTCGCCTTCATATGGGTACATATATCTGCACTGCCAATAACAGCGTTCCCCCAAGTGTCTCAAGGAGAATACAGCTGTATGTACATTGTAAGTGTAGACTAGTAAAATCTCTCAAAGCTTATTTTAGGAAATAAATTTATGTTTTCCTTTTCATCAAATTAAAACTATATTTTGCTCATTTTATTTGTACTGCTACCTAGTTAAAATTATGTGAAGTTTTCCGAACAAAATTTAGAATAATATTTCAATATTATAATCAAGTACTAATAAGCACAAGAAATAATTTAGATTTTCGAGGTAATTATGTAAATTTTATTCAAATTAAATAAAATGACGTATTGCAGTAAAGTAAACGTGCAAAACAGTCTTCCCTCTCAAAAGTTACACTATATATAACTAACTTGTTATATTAAAAAAAAAAAGAAAAACACGAAAAAAGGATAGAAAGAAAATAATTGTTAGTTTTTTTTAGTTAATATGGACAACATTTTTTTACGGTAACCAGTTAGTTATAAAAATTTTCCCAAATAATATTTTATAAGAGGTACAGCTCACAACACTAGTGCATTTTTGCATTTTTGATAGATAAAAACGATTTTTAATAAGCTGTAAAAGTAAAAAATACAAACTAAAAAGTGTAATAAATGTGCTTAATGTATAAATAATAATATATATGAGATAAAACAAATTTTGATGATCTCAAACAGTATGAAAACATGAAGTTTGAAGTACATTTGATGCTAGGAAGAACAAAGTTTGACTTCGTGCCAAAGAAAAACATATTCTTTTAAATAGATAAAAAAAATAATTATTACTATTATTATTAGAATAATAATAATAATAATAATAGAAAGAATAATAATAATTATGATGATGATAATGATTACATGCAATTCACTTATTTCGGGATGCGCTTTTGTCTGTCTTACATATACAGGTAGTTATCAAAATAATGGAAACATTTAAAATTCATAAGAAAAATCTACCGTTTATTGCAAAATAAGAGATCAATTGTTCTTTAACTTTATTCATACAAAATATAGACTTCGCCGGACATTTCCACATTAAAATTAAATCACCTATGCATTTGGGGAACGACAAAAAGGGGCTCGGAAGAAAAACCTCTTTTTGACAGTAACTCTTCGAAAACAGCTCGGTAATTTCAGTAATTTTTAGCATACTATGTATAATTACTGTACAAATTTTTATGAACGTTCCACTCTTACTTTCGAAGATATGAAACATTTTTCAAAAAACGGCAATTTTATTTGAAGGGCTTTTGCTCATAACAAGCAGAGTTTTTGATCAAACCTTATCAAAACTTTAGGAAAGATGACAAAATACAAAAGAAAGAACATACTAAAACGGTAAATAAAAATGTTAAAATCCGATGAGATATGAACGTTAAAAGGAAATAATTTTTCACTGCGCATGCGCGAATGACAGAAATGTATAACTAAAAAATATTGTAGCCTGGTTTATACTGCATCTTATAAAAGAAGTTTCAGTTGAATATCATAAACATTGATAAAGATATCAGCGATCTAGTGAGCTGTAATTCATTTATTCGAAGGCAATAAATAAATGGTAAGGGGTTGTCTGCAAATAGAATCGAGCATTTTTTTCAATGTTAAATTGTATAGAGTTTGAAAATTTATATTCGTCATAGAAGTCACATTTCACCTATTCGGCCAAAAAGACCTTATACGTAGATGGCCAAAAGTATCCGGACACCCCCTGATACGTTGGTTTTAAACGAGGACGCAATAACCTTTAATTTAAAAATAGCTCTTTGTGGACACTGGACAGTCCCATAATGAATGAAATACAGGTCACTAGATCGCTAATATCTTTTTCAATTTTCATGATATTCAACTGAACCTTTTTGTATAAGATGCAGTATAAATCAGGGTACAATATTTTTGTAGTTATAAATTTCTGTCGTTTGCGCATGCGCCGTGAAAATTTATTTTCTTTTAATATTCATATCTCATTGGATTTTTAATATTTTTATTTACCGTTTTAGTATGTTCTTTCTCTTGTCTTTTGTCATATTTCCTGAAGTTTTGATAAGGTTTGACCAAAAAATCTGCGTGTTATGAGCAAAAACAGTTCAAATAAAATTGTCGTTTAAAAAAAAATGTTTCATATCTTCGGAAGTAAGAGTGGTACGTTCATAAACAGTACGTTCATTTGCACAGTAATTATAAATAGTATGCTAATTAATTACTGAAATTTATAGCTCATTCCGAGCTATTTTCAATGAGTTATGGTCAAAAAGCGGTTTTATTTCCGACCCCCCTTTTGTCGTCCCCCAAATGCATGAGTGATTTAATTTCAATGTGGAAATGTCCGGTGAAGTCTATATTTTGTATGAATAAAGTTAAAGAACAATTGATCTCTTATTTTGCAATAAACGGTAGATTTTTCTTATGAATCTTAAGTTTTTTCATTATTTTGATAACTACCTGTAGCTTTTAGTATCTAATGCAAAGCAATCCGCACTCATTATTTTTATTAAAGGTTTTAAACTCATTACTGCTCTTCATATTATGTTTCAGTTCCACCGATGCTATGGATTCCCAACCAACTTATTGGTGGGTCTGTTGGACACAGTCTGACTCTTGAGTGTCTTGTCGAAGCCTTCCCAAAGTCCCTCAACTACTGGACAAAACAAGATGGTCAGTTAGTCATATCAGGCGACAGACATGCCGTCACTCTACAAGAAAACACGTACAAAATACATATGAAGCTAACTATTTTAAGGTTAATCAAGGAAGATTTCGGAACTTATGTGTGCTTGGCCAGAAATTCTCTTGGTTCAACGGAGGGAACGATCAAAATTTATGGTACGTATGCATTTTTTTAAGCTGAAGGTACAATATATTTTTTAAAATGTGCTTGAAGATTGATACTAACGCATTATAAGCCAGTCACAAGATTTTTTTTGCAAAAAATATGTTTATACGAGCATTACCAAGTAATATCGTTCACTTGATGTTGGTACTCTTACTTCACCTAAATGTTTTTGTTCCTCTAGGAACTTGTTTTTTGGTCGTAAGGGTTCATTGCTGTTGAAATTTAAACGTGCTTTCTGTGGAATTAAACGTTCAATTTCAACTTGCGTGTTTTCACCATAAAATACCCATTCATATCTTACCTGTTTTCAAAGTGAGGAAACTGCAAAAAAAAAAAAAAAAAAAAAAATGGAAATTGTTCGTAAGCAAATTAAGAAAAAACAAAGTAGAATAGTTAAGTTTTCAACGTGCTATTCTTTTAGAAAGTAAATAATTTACCTCTTAAATATATGTTCTCTACTTCTGCTATTTAGTAATATTTAAATTTCTATAGTTTGATAAATAATCCAAGTGATTCAATCTTCGTAGAGTTTTTGCTGTTTTGCTTTCTTAGAAACGTGTGGAAGATTTTCTAGATAAGTTGAAGATTTAAAGAAAGAGAGAGGCTTGTGTCGAAAGTTATTTGTTTCAAAAACTTTAAAACTGTTATTGCATCAAGGTATCAGGTGAAATATAAACAATATTTGCTAAGTTCCATTTAATTGCTTCAGTAATATAAATTCTAATCCAGACTTAAAAAATAATATTTTAATGTTTCGTTTGCAACTTAAGGTAAATAACGTAAGTAGCAACTTAAAGTAGTAGATCTGATAAAAACTTCAGGAGCAAAGGTTTTTGGGTGTAGGAGCATCGAAAATGTTTAAGAAATCTCTTGCTTCCACAAGTATCAAGCACAAATCGTCCTTTATTTGAGAGCGTTATACATTTAATACCACCTTTGCCATTTCTCTTATTTAATTTTGCATAATCAATTTTGATTTTATACTAGTCGTTAATTTTTAACGATTTCTGACTTTTTTTTTAACTTTCATAACTAATTTTGATTTTTATACAAGTAGTTTTTTTCCTTTTTTTTTTCTTCTTTATATATAATTCTAGAACAAACCAATAAAAAATCGCAGATTTCTAACGGTTATTTTTTTATATATATATTTTACAAAGTTACAAAAAAAAATGTAATAAGAACACCTTCCCAGAAAGCAGAAATATAAGTTTTATAGGAATTGAAATCGCATTAAGGTAAAAACTTTGCCAAGAATCTCTAATTGCATCACTTCCGGGGTTTAGAATTAATTTTGCCTTCCATATTGAATCCTAAATCATGAATGCAATCAGAAATATCTCTCCTATGTCACTGATCATAAATTTTCCATTTTGAAACTTGAGCATTACCCGTGCTTGGAGCGACGATGAGGAGGGACGATTCGAAGGCGGATTAGAACCTGCAGGGAATACACTTGTAGTAGCATCGATTTCTATCATTTTCATCAGCAACCGAAACAAGTGGCTCATCAATTACGAATTGTTCGCTTTTACGGTTTCAGAAATTTGGAATTTCTACGTCTCATGTTGGGCGGTAGCGAGGTATAAATAGAGAATGAGTTTATTCCAGGAACATGAATTAAATGGAGAAATATAAATGTTTCCGTCTAACAAAAGTTTTCTAGGATCTTTGTGGAGAAATGACTGATAACTGATAATACCTGCACTGGCGACATTTCATCATAGCTTTAAATAGTTTTATTTGAAACTTTTCAAATTATGAACAAATTTACATAAGACTATGTTTCGCCATGAAATACCTTTAAGGTGTTCGTATGAGCATTTTTAAACACTATTATTAATGAAAAATACAAATGAATAGTTTGAAGAAACATGCGTTAACTTTTTTCTTTTGCAATTGATATTTTATTTCATTTGCAAGCAGCTAATTTACAAAAAAAGAATCTTCATCATAAAGAGTAACTTCCTGCAATAAAACTAAAAATAAAAAATAATAAAATACGAAAATGAGAATTTTAAACGGGATTATTTTAAATAATAAAGGCACAGTATTTTTTTTCCTAAATTAGTTTTTTCTATTGTAAAATAATATAGAAATATTTTTTTTCATATTAGACAAAATTATTCTAGCTACAACAACTATTACTATTGCCAACAATCCTACAAAATTGCAATCCTACAAGTATTGTTTTGAGTCAGATAGACAGGGTTTTTCGAAGTGATACAAAGACATAGATTCTTTTTGTCTATTATCGATATCAAATTCTAATTATTATGGACACACATATAGGCTAAATTATTAATATTTAAGAGGCGTTTTATTAATAAAAATCTTTTTTTCTCAAAAAATAAATAAATAAATGAATAAATGAAAACAATACTAAGATAAGTAGCGTTACATGATTTTGTAGAACATATGAGTAACTTACAACTAGTGATGAGTGAAAAATAATTGTTAAAATTACTGAGAAGGTGCAATGTTAAAATTACTCAAATCGTGTCATGCATATTTATAGCACATACACTTAGTCTTAATAAAATATAATCACATTTTCTTAATTGTTATTTTTGCTTCATAAAATTTATTAAAAACAAGTTCATGTATTTATTGATTTTTTTCTTCTGTTTTTTTTTAATAAACTTCTTCAGCTTCAAAACATTTGCTAATCTTAAGCACCCGAATCCCTATTGGACCTTATTATTTTAATGCTCTAAAGCTTACATTCGTTAAATCTTAATACACAGAGCCAACATTATCAAAAAACAACCATGTTTTTTTTCTTTTTCTTTTGTCGAGAATTAAGAAAAGTATTACAGTGCTCAAATAGAGTATTGCTGTAAATGATCAATTGCATAAAAAGTATTTCCTTACAAATTTACGTCACAAAATGAATATGGTTTAGGTACATTATCGTGCACGTTATTCCTACAAAATATAATAATTGATTACTTTTGCATATTCCTAGCGAATTTTATTAATTATGAAAATAATTTTCAGAACATTTAAACAACACTTGTTAGATCTGTCTTTTATAATTCTCTATGTCCCTCTGAAGCTCATTTACATCATTTGAGATAGTAGAATATCCATTGAGATTTTGATAGGGTGTCAGTTGAAAGATGAAGTTTATTATTAGCAATGACACAATGCGTATTAATGTAGTCTGTTACTTAGAGCTGGAATTAAACATGTTCCACGGACCCTACATATGTAAGGTCTCGAGACAAAATAATAAAAACACCTTAAGAATTCTACTTTTGTTAATAGGAAGAAGATGTCATCTAAAACTATGTTTTAATTTTTATAAAAAAACAGTATTGTATTTTAATTTTATTTCCGCGTTATTTACATTTTTTTTTTGATTAGTTATGGATTGTGTCATATTGGATTAAAAAGGTTGGTTATCATACAAAATTACTATTATCTGGTTTTGAAAGAATTACTCTTAAAATATAACACAAACAAGTGAAGACCAATTTTTGACTTTAGTTCCGTAGGCTTACGAAGAGAGGTCATGACTTCCTTTAAACAACCACAAGATTCTTACTTGAGAAAAATAGAATTTTTCTACTACAAGCAGTAAAAATGAATGTTTACTCAAAGAAACGGAAACTTTCTTGGTTCGAATCGACTATAAATGTGCATTGTAGTTATGTTTTAAAAACACTTACTCCTATTTTCTTTCAGTTTGTTTATTTATTAATTTATTTTGCTATTTTTAGAAATTATTGATCCGCACAGTACAAGCACAGCCAAAACAGACTACATTGAAGGTAGGTTAAGTTTTTGTATTCATTCACATTGTGATTGACGCATTAAAATAGCTAGCTTCATTTGGTTACTAGCTCATTTTCTTGCAGTAACAGCACATTCTACTAAACATCACGGTTATTTATTTATTTATTTATTTTTTTTTTTTTTTTGCACCACTTTAAAAAAGCTTTCATAGATAGTCCTGCCATTTCTCACCTAATGTTCTTGTTCTAAAAAACGAAACTAACTACATGTGAGGTGAATTCTAACCCAAGAAAAATTAATTCAGAAATTCAAAATATATGTTTTCCAATTAAATCTTCATTTGAAAGCTCGTATTAGAAACTATTTAGAATGGTGGATTTTTTTTTTCAGAACATAATTGGTTTCAAGCATTTTATTCCGACATATACATGTACATAAATACTTCCGTCAATAATATTTCATTTTTTCAACCACTCTCTTTTTCCATCGCTTTCCATATAATTATCTGTGGTGAATGTTTTCTCTCAAATATCTAAAAAATTGAAAATGTCTTTATGATGCAGCAAAAAATTTTGCAATATCACCAATACGAAATTTTTAAATCAGTACTTAACTACAATTTCCTGTTCATTGAAAGAGTTTTCATGATTTTTTTTCTGTCTTAAAATTAAACATTCTTCAAAAAATACGAATTTTCCTCAAATAAAATATCTAACTCATGCTTGAAATGCAAATGCCCTTAATATATGCTTATAAAATATAAATAACGTAGATCAATAAACTGTTTTTCAGTAAAATATTTTCTATATATACGCAATTCGAACACTTGCTGTTTAATATCAAAAGAAAAGCATTTGATTTTTTTAGTATGTCAGGTTTGTGGTCTATTATAAAGCATTAAACACATGAAATTTTCCTAAAGATATTTCACCATATCTATGCCCTATATTTTTGAGCTCTATAGATTTAAATGTATTAAAAGTTCAATTTTACTTTAAATAAACATTAATGCAAGTTTATTTTTTTCTATGAGACACAATTCGTCACCACTCTTTGATCGTTAACTTTTTCTTTCTCCTTCTTCTTCTTAGTCTTTTTTTTTTCTTTTTTAAGAATTCATAGTTTTATATCCTGTTTTTAAGAAGTAAAAGAAAAGGAAAAAAAAGCAAAAAAAAAAATCTACGTTATCGATTTGGACTAAGACATTTTATCTGCATTTTCAACGAGAAAGTATATGCTTTTAAAGGAATGTCTAGTGATTTTTACAACTTTTTTGACAAGTTAAGGAATGTTAGCTTGATGTCATGTTTCTAGGATAGTAAAGAAACTCATAAAAATTCAAACATTACAATGTTACTCTGATTTTTAAAAACATACACTGCTCGACATTGAAAATGCAATACCAAGAAGGAGTGGTCAGAAATTGATGAAATTTGGTAAGAAGACAGAGACAGCATGGAACAATAAGTGATATTTATTTCAAAATAAATAAGCAAAATTTAGAGCGAGGACGGCGTCAGCTCAGTAAGAAGTAGGACCACCGCGGACAGCGATGCACGAAGAAACACGTCTAGGCATAGAGTCAATAAGCCTGCGGATGGTGTCCTGAGGGATGGCACTCCATTCCCTTTCAACCATTTGCCACAGTTCGTCCTCTGAACAAGGCAGTGACAGGTTCTGCAAACGGCGTCCAATCACGTCCCACACATGTTCCATTGGTGACAAGTCAGGAGAGTATGGAGGCCAGGAAAGCATCTGTACACCTCGTAGAGCATGTTGGCTGATTCGAGCACTGTGAGGCCGGGCGTTATCCTGTTGAAAAATTGCATTTGGTAGACCCTGAAGGCAGGGGATTGCCACCGGCCGCAGTACATTATCTACATATCGTTGGGCCGTCATAGTGCCCCGAATACGAACTAGAGGTGATACGGAATTGTATGCAATAGCGCCCCAAACCATTATGCCACGTTGTCGCGCTGTGGGGCGTTCCACAGTTACTGCCGGATTTGATCTTTTTCTCCACGTCGACGCCACACACGTATGCGATGACTATCGCTGGACAAACAGAAGCGGGATTCATCTGAGAACACTACGGTTTGCCATTCTGCCATCCACGTCGCTCTGGTCCGGCACCATTTCAAACGTTGGAGTCTGTGCTGTGAGGTCAATGGCAGTCTTCTTAACGGGCGCCGTGATTGCAGGCCACGTGCAACCAGTCGACGGAAAATGGTTCTGGTCGACACAGGAACATCCATGGTACCTTGCACGTGCTGCAGAATCGACGTACAAGTGACTTGCGGGTCCGCCACAGCTTGTCGGTGAATCCGTCGATCCAAGCGGTCTGACGTCACTCTGGCTGCACCTGCACCCCTCACTGTGGCTACATTTCCTCTTTCCAGCCATCTCCGACACAGCCGATGCACAGTGCTTGCATCGATGTGGGTATCAGCTGCAATTTGACGCATGAACCAACCTCCCCTTCTCAGTCCGATCACCATACCCCTTGTAAAGTCGTCTATATGCTGGAAGTGTCTTCTTTGAGAACGGTCTGGCATTTCCTCCTATCACACGTATCCTTCGAGACAAAAACCAAATTTCTCCGATAATTAGTCTGGTAGAAAAACCAACATGAACATAGCCCACTTTTCAACTTCATTCTCTCATATCTTACTTCACGTGCGTCGGAGAGCTGCGCATTTCATATCATTTGCATAACTCAGTGACCTGCGTCTGCGGTAAAATTTGCATGAATTTCTGACCACTCCTTCTTGGTGTTGCATTTTCAATGTCGAGCAGTGTATATAAAAAAAGAACTGTTTTTCGTGTTTTTTTTAATTTTTTTTCAAAAAAGCATGTCTTTTTGGTAAAACAACTAATTGATGCCTCTCTTTGTTCATTATTTTCTGGTGTTAATATATTCATTAATCGAAAAATCTATCCTAACTTTAAAATATTAATTATGGATTTAAAGATTTTAGTTCAACCACGAAATTTGATTTACAACTTGACAATTGCCAAGTTTTACAAATACATTTTTGCATTAGTAACGTTAATTTTGACACATTAATTGCCGATTTGAACACTAAATCATTTGAACCGTTATTTTTTTTGCCGAGGATACATTTTTTAATAACATATGCAACGAGAACAAAGCCTTTGCAAACTGCTTAAAATTTTTAATTGTTTTTTTTTTCTTAATGTTGCTGTAAGCCATGTAGTAAATTATATTATTTTCCCTTTTTCTTTCAATAGAGATGCTTCTAATTTAGAATTAAAATTAAACTACCCATTATGTAATTTTAATGATATAAAAAGAAAGAAATATTGAAGGTCAAACTTTTTTGTTTGTTTTTACAGTCACAATTTAAAAATATGTATTTATTTTAAGCTAGCTGACAATGAAAATAATAGTAATGCAATACTATCCTATGTTACTTTGACTCAACACACACACTCATAGTTTTTACACGAAAAAATACTTATAGCACCTTTCCTAGATTCCACGGATTTTGATTTCAAAAAATATATTGCTAATAATTATACAGTAATTGTTTACTGTTTTCTGACGAGAGTTAGGATTAGAAAATCACAATATATATTTTTAAAATAATAGTATTTAAAAAATGTAAAATAGTTTTTGCACTTATCATATTGCATATCATTTCGAGATCACCAAGAACATAAGAGTATAAAATGACCTGAAGTTCTACATGTAATTTTTATCTGTATTTATTAGAGATTTCAAATTTTTATTAAATTCATCAGTGCTTAGTTTTTGAATTTCAAAAATCAAGCTAAAAAAACTAAGCATCATGTCATTAGTTGTCTGGGCATTTTATTCGCATTGATGAGTATAAAACTAATGTTAAAGTCCCCCCCCCCCTCTCGCTGATATCTCACACTAAGAATGAAAAGGCAATTAAAAAAAAGTTTTGGCGTTAACTTACCATAGATTTAAAAAAAAAAAAAAATGTGCCCCTTTCAATCACGGTGTGCGATATGAGAAGAAATGAGTCTCAGGCTAGAAATAATCTTGCTGGATTCAATACTAAATTAATTTTCAATATTCTTTACAAATATTCATGACAGTTTAATGCCTAAATGATAGTAGTGATGAATTTATAACTGAAACATCCAAGTTTGAAAAGAAGGGGCAAAAAAATGACTTCCATATTTTCTCAAAACATCTGCCCTAAAAGGGAAGTGGAATCGTTGCATAGGCTCTTATTCCGAGGTGAATCACTCTTCTGCGAAACAATAAGTGGGAAAACAAAGAAAGCTTCAGAGAATGGCGTTAATAAATGCTTCCTGCTTAACTACTGAGTTTGATTCGAGTGAAAGTAAATGTGTGACGTAATGCATTACTCCACGTGACTCCGTCTTCTCGGAGATTGCTAAGTTCCTCTCCATTCTTTTTCGCACACTAAAAGTAACAAGCATTTCTCAATACTACGAAAATTTGATCAAGATCTTACAGATAACTCAGTTAAAAAGAATACATAAATAGGGTTGGTTAGGGTAAGTGGGTCCAGGCCTGTCGTTTCAGGTTTCAGGGGTGGGGTCAATTGCCCCCTCCCCTGACTTTGGAAAATCAATGCATTTACATGTAAGTAGGCGTGGTTTTTGCTATTTTGGGGCAAATTTACATTGCATATACACCCTTTACTCCTCCCCCCCTCTTGGAAAAATTCGAAATGTCGGTCCTAAGTGGGTCCCCTTTTTAGAACAGTTCGTTTTTAAAGCCTTATAAAACAGTTTTAAAGCAAAACAATAAAACTTGTTGACTTATTTTACCTTAGACAGTATTAATAAGCACAAGTTCTGCATTATTTCCCAAAATAATGCTTTAAATATTTTTAACTATCGTATTATTATCGTATAACTATCGTATATATTTTATTTATTTATTTTTTGTCTGGCGATAAAATCTAAACTTACCTAAACCATCAAACACAAGATATATTTCAATACAGGTTTAAGAATTTTGAAAGCATTGAAAACACTAATTTGTAACGTTGTCCCACCTTTGTATTGAGGCCTCCAAACCCGAAGACAGTATCACTAAATTGCATCGGTTTTCAGGAATCTTGAAATTGATATTAAAAGGGTGACAATTCTGGAATCATTCTCTGCCACTTGACTTTTTATACCTTCTGGGTTGGTTGTTGGAAAAACATAAAAGCTTAAACTGATTTTATAATCTCACGTTTTTTATTGACTGCAAACGATCCAAGCTCTTCAAATTTGCAACATATGCAATACACTGCCAACTCGGTTATTCCACCCATGGACTGTAGTTTCGTGCTTATTATGCACTCGTCAGCATAGAATAGGAAAGCAACTAAGGAAAGCAACCAACAACCACCTGGAACCGTAAAATAACCTTCTTACCAAATAATATTTTCAGAAAGGTATATAGGTCTGGACAATTAAAAAGTTCTTTCACAATTGTGATATTAGTGTTGCCTTTTCATTGTTACCGTAACATAACATACATCCAAACAATTAAAATCGTGCTATGAATTTCAGTAAGCAGGAAAAATATTTTTCTTTCTTTTAATTTTTCGATGCAAATGGCTAAATAATCATTGAATGTTATGGAGAACATTCAATGTTCTCCATAACATTAAGTGATTATTTAGCCCCACCATATCAATATCATTGCATATTTTATATTCGATTTGCTTTATTTTAAATGCTTTCCTATTTACATAAAATTATTTATCATTTCAGATGAGAGGTTAGAAATGCTAGATGACTCACTGAGTCGAGAAAGAAACTTTCCTAATCAGTCACCTGTGCAGGAGATAGTTAGTACGCAAGGTAATGTCACATTTCAGTACTAATAAGTAATAAGTAATATTTATTTGTCTTCCCAAAATTTGTATTTCAGACAAATTTTTTAATGTACATTTTTCGTATCTAAATTCTGAATTATTTTGAAATTCAACTGATGCAAATAAAAGTTTACAAGTGCAATCATTCAATATGCCTGAGTTAAAAAAAAATAAGTAACAGACGCAAAAAGATGCTGCACACATGTAAAACGATGAGTTAAAACATCCACATTTACGTATAAGGTAGAAATTTTCAATGCCGAATGCAAATCGGCAATCAATATTAGCATGGAATGCAATCACGGGGTCCGATCGTAACCCCACGAAAAGACACGCTGTCAGAGTTCCTTAGCTTCTATAAATGCACGGAATCTGATATTTACAAACTAGAAAGCGTGAGTAGAAGGAGACATATTCGTGATGAAATGTGTTGAAGTGTTTTTGATGTTTTAGCTAATTAATGACAAGTTGCTAGTTTTAAAACTGAATGAACACTGCTGTGTCCTCCATTGGCTACTTAACCATTGTAGAACGGAGAATACGGCACCAAAGCGCCTTTAGAGGTCTGGAATCTGGACACTAAAGTAAGAAACTACAGATGATGATCGCAATCCGCCGGAATGTATTTGACGTCAGAGAATAATTACGGCCTTATTGTTCGCCGATGATGAGTCGTGGCTATTTGTAAAAAAAACAACGTTGCTTCCTTTGGAGATTCGTGGTTGCACATCGTATTCTACGCTTTTGTAAAGTGGGTATCACACATGGACAAATTCTTACAATCTAACTGCCAATTCCTCCGCGCAGCTTTTCCTCTTAAAGCCCCCCCCCCTCCCCCCGCGCCAGAAAATCCGAAGATTTTCTTTAAAGAAAATCTCAAAGGAATTATTTGAGGAAAATCTGAAAAATGAAGGTTTGGAAATCCGCGGGAATATCGCAACAGAATTCAACAAAAACACATAGAGGATTTCCTCAAAGCCTCAGCTTGAGGTACCTCAAGGAACTCTTCCGGATTTTCCGTTGCGTGTGGATGGCCTTTTAGTCAACTTCTGCCGGAAAACATTCGCATGCTGCGCTATTTCTGGCTGGTAGTTAATTGAAAAGTTCAACTTGTAGTTGAGTTTTGAGTTAGGGGTGAACAACTCCTCATATGTCATAGCCGCTTAAGATTCATGCATGCTCTTAATGCTGGTTAGTGGTTATCGCTAGGAAGTTGTGTATTTAATTAATGTATCTACGTTCAAGATAGGAAACGATTCCACATTCTTCTCTAGAGTTGGCGACCCAATGAAAACTTCAAGATAAGGAAATATTCGAGTCATGAGGCATCGAGTTATATCATTTGACTTTTTTTTTTTGTAAACTCATGTAGAATGACTATATTGTAAGTCATAAAAGCTATTTTAGAACAAGTTACAAGTAAAAGCTCGCAAATGTTTATTCATATCTAAAAATACATAGTTTTCAGCACAAATCCTTCTCAATTATACATTACTCAATTTATTACTCTCCTGCATCTCTCTGAGTATGGCGATAACATCCTCTACAAACGCGCCTATTCTTCTTAATACGCATTCTAACCACCCCTCAGCTCCAAACCCCCACATGTTTACGTCAAGTACACCCTGCGTCCAACAAAACCTCACCCCCCCATACCACTTTAAACAAAACCACCCCCCCATGAACCCACACAAAAAACCTTCCACCCAATAAAATCCACCACCTACATCACCATCCCATCCACAACAAAAGCCCCATACATCCACACTATCTCATACCCCCCCACACACAACCACCTAATACTTTACAACCAATCCATATCCCCAAAATCACCCCAACCTCACATCAATCCATCAATATACAACAACCCCTAAAAACAACAAACATCAACCCCTCACCTACCAATCCCCACTCCTCCCCACACTAAACTAAATACAAACCCATAGAAAATACCACAAACATCCCACCCTACCCTCCATTAAGTAACCTAACATTACTCACACCTCCTTTCCACACAACCCCTATATCATCCCACTCATCCTACATCTTCCCCCACATCACAACTCCCCAACTCACCTTAACACCCCCATCCATCCTCAAACACAACACATATAATATAACCACCATCACCTCCCCACCGACATCTACCAACCAAATACCAAATACCCTAACCGCTATATCCCTTATTTCAATATCCTCCACCACACACCCACCCTCACATAAAACCTCCCCCCCACAAAACACAATATACTAACTATAAAGAACCCCCTCCCCTCCCCTCCCTCTTCCCCTTACTTCTAAACCCTACCAGATAGAGAGAGTAGAGAGAGAACATAAACACATCAAACTAGTCAACAAAAAAAACATACCTCAATAACCCCCCAAATCACCAACCCCCACCCAAAAAACTCTCCCCCAAAACACCTACCCTTCAAATTCCCCATCCCTAAAAAAAAAAAATCGTATACAATCCACTATTAAAAAAAAAAAAAAGAAAAACAACCAACATCACCCACAAATATTCCAACCACTAAACATCATACAAATCCCCATAAACCTTCAAAAAACCAACTAATATGTCAACATCTAATATCCTAAAACAAACCTCAACCATCCTCCAATCCCAACATATACTAACATTTCATATATATACAATAACTGGTAAGTAAACTATACAATACTTCAAAATCCACTTACTGTCTGGTTGCACATCCACAACAACAAACAACCTTAACTCACCTACTCACTCTCTTCCACTACTACTCTCACTGCCCTCATAATATGATCTCACACACACCAATCTCTACTTCTAACACATCACTCTACATCTCGTCCGTGTAATCACTACACTATCAGACACTACTCATTCCATATCATCACTGATCTAGATATGACATATCACATGAGTTACACACTCCACATATGCAATTAAAATACCAAAAATCCCCTCACCCAAATAGCAAGAGAGTAGAATCTATGATAAAACCATACTACCTAATCTCTCTACTAACAACCTCTCAAAACCACCTCAAAACGTATAGAGAGAGAAAACTTAGATATATATAGACCAGAGATATATAGATACCTCCACTCTGACTAATCTCAGTAACAATTATCACATTAATATCATACACAATCTCTAACTAACACACTTCACCACAACTCACAACTCGCTATCTCCTATCAGTCTCACACGCGCACCCATATGAATGCTCCTGACACTCTACTGTGTCACACGATAGTATCATTGTAATGTAATCTACATACCTGACTCTGCAACCACATAACTCACTGTACTCTACCCTACTTATTCAAACCAACACTCAAGAAGAGTCACATCATAGTGCTGTGCAATGTAACACCTCCAACAGCTACGCCATCTAGTACGCATCAAATGTGCCTCTCTCATACATCACTGTACACATCTTCGTACACTCTACTCCGCTGATACCATATCGTGTGCACTCACTACATACTCATCCATGTATATCAAACCATATCGTCCTAATCAAGTGTACCTAACCATCCACGCATACAATGTACAACTCTAGTGAGAACTTCACACTCCACATCTGTGCACCACGCTGATCCACCAGTATAAAACATAAACTCATACAACCTTCATCCAGAGATCCAACTCATACTATAGACACATCATATAGAACACATAATATACCCACTCTTCCAACTAATATGCATAGACTAAACACTCTATCACTCATACTACAATGTCTCGTGTCTCACACACTCTAGCATAAATAACCTCATATACCTACTCTCTTCGTCATCATCATCAGAACTGCATATGTACCAGAGAATTACTGTACTCTCTTCTCCCAAGTCTCAATTACCCTCACTCATCACCAATATCACTCCTCTACATGACTCATCTCACTCAGATGTCAAGATATGTATGTGCACTCCAATCTCCAACCTCCAACAACAATGCAGTGCCGTCCTACTCCCTCTACAATTGACTATCACATCCACTGCTACAACATAACTCATTATAGTACTCAGTACACGCTTGCACTGTGACAGTAATAGACACATCTATACATCCAGACCTCACTACAAACAAACAACATAACCACTCTCTTGCTACCCCTGCCACCACACTACATCACACTTAGTCCATCATACCAGATTCTCTACAGTCCATATACCGTCTCCTAGCACCTGCACCAGACTCGTGTGCTGCTATTGCACCCTCCCTGTCCTCTATAGAGACAGTGTGAATGTGTTTATAGTCCCCACTAGTCATGCTCACCAGTCTCATCCTATCATCTAAATAAGGTCACCACACGCTATCACTGCCGCCTCACTCAGAACTCTCACCCTCACATGTGTCTTCTCTAAAAACTAACATAATCACATGTGCAATCTCAAGAGTGAGACTGACCTCACCTACAGTACCGAAATGCAAAAAATCACGTCTGACTACACACTCCCACACTCTCACTACACACACTACATCCCATCGTGTTAAATGTATTACTACTAGGCACTCTACTGGGCTCCACATAATATCAAGACTCTATCCTCATATGTGTGTGTGTGTGCACACCAAACCATTATACAGTCTATAAGTATCGTCATATAAACGCACATGTCACACAATATGTCTGCACTCTAACACTAGAGAGTCACTCACACCTAAAACGCTCATACTAATATCCTAATGCACTATACTCTATACATCTTGAGACCGTTGTTGATGATCTGTAAGCGCTCATATCTGATCACTATCACTCTACTGAGATAAAACATTATCACATCTGTAACTGTCCCCCACATAATACACCGTATCTATGTCCACGCAATGACACCGCATCCCCCAACTACTTCCCAATCCCACAAATTATACACTCGACTCTACATCTCATTAAAATACAACCCCAGTCCACGCCACTGTGCATCCCACATATTGATCAACAATAATCCGAGTGATCATCAGATAACAGTCTGCTCTATATACCTCACTACGATCCACAAGACACACTGATCATCCTACACTTGTCATAGCTATATCCTATTAGATCAGACTAAAGTCTGACCATATCACGCCATCCACCGACATATACTCTCTGTGATCTCAAGCATAAACAAAACTATGACCAATGTTACACAACTCTCATATGATACCCACACATTTCACAGTACATCGATGCACACCGCGCACCACTACCACTTGCTACAGAACGTCCCCCCTCACACCTTACACCTCTAGGTCGCACATGTGTATCAACTCACCTCTACGTTCTCAAATAGAGCTACATAAGATCACATCTAGTATAAAACACCACCAGTTCTGTGTTGTCTATTATCACAGTACATTTGTGATATTAAAATCTTTCACCTACAGTACACTATCTTGTCCTGTGTCTCACAGTTACTCTGTCCTTCTTTTGTGTCACATATACTGCATAGAGTCCTAAAAATCATGTCACTCAACTCACAAAACCTCTCCTTCCATTCCCAATCTTCATCTCAACACATACTACTATATATACTCTACATATAATCAATACTCTCCAATACTCACTGCCAACTGTCTAATGTGAATATCACAAATGTGTGTCAGAGGTTGATGTGTACTCTCATAATAATGTGTCCAGTGACACCATGATCGATCTCGTTGCACGCTTGTCACACTTCACGCGTGTGCCTGCAACCGCTCTCATGATAATCCTAAGACTCTTACATATTATATCTACACTACGTGAGTCTTCAATAGTCCCCTTAATACACAGATAACTCACCACCACGTATATATAGATCAAGCCCTCAAACGACTTACCAGTACAGATGTGCCAACCCTCAAACATAGACGTCTATCATGTCATCCATGTAGTGATTCGTTCATCTCTCAACTATCAACCATTCCCACAAAACTCCCACTCACTCCCCAAGATCCTTCTTCATATATCTTCTCACAGACTAATATGTTAAATGACACTCCCTGCACACTCCCCATTATTCAAAAAAACTCTTTCATACTAACACCTCCCTCTCCCATAATCCCCAAAACCATACCAGCATAAATGTACCACACACACCACCTCCCTCCCATCCACAACATCTACGTGACACTTGTCTAAATGAGACTTCTCCCTGAAAATCTAACTGACCACTATACCAAGAACATTCTACCTCGGACCTCCCACTCTTACATAGGTGTGACCACACACACACCACTCGTCAGAAATCCCTGACACACCCTATCTATGCTTGCATTCTGTACTCTCACACATCAACATGATAATCCGCTCACACTCTCCTCTCTGTCGCTCACACACGTGCTATTCATATCACTGACCACTACATAGCTCTATGATGAGACACCTAACTTGACATAAGACATGACGCAAACCTATGTTGTAATACTATTCGCATTCACTTACACTCACGTCTCTACATACATCTCCATTTCATCTCTTGATCTATACACCAATTCTCCTGTGATCTATATGAGACCATAACACGTACATCATATGTCAGCACATCACCGTGACTGATGTCTGTGTCTCCAACCTCCAATCGCTCTCTCTCAATAATCACTGTACATTCATCTCGTCTCCGCCCACATAACTACACACGTGTAACAGTTAGCTATATATGACTATGATATGTGTGTAGTGTGACTATTAATTAGTGTAACTTAAATACCTCATAACTCAACTCACTGACACCGATCATCTGCTTCTCTCTAGTCCATAACATCCCTAGAAATAAGACTATCTATACGTGTCATATATAAATGTCCTCCCTACAACTACTATACTCACATAAGACTCACTTCAACACCTCTCTCACTCTATAAGGTCTCACACTGCACTCCCTCCCTAAAACATTTCACTAAGATATATTACTCAATCCTTACCTCCAATTGTCTAATCTACCTTTTACCACTCACACTCCCTACATATCAATCTATGTTGCAAGATACATACACACTATCACTCAACACACACACTCACTCCCACTCGTGTTGCCCCAAAGATGACTCCCTATCCCATCTCACACTGACACATCGCCTCTCACCACACATCTCCTCTGCACCAACACATCATTTCATCTCACCATACACACACTAAGTATCCATTGACTCCATTACCTACCCAATAACCCAACCCCTAAAACCATATTTTTCTACACACTAAAACCCTCTCTCCACTCAACCTCTCTATATCAACACCCCAAAATATTCAAGAACTGTGATTCACGATATATATACAATATTCGTCACATAAACACTATCATACTAAATGACCCACAAATATCACTCATAGAATCAGATACGTCAATACCTCACACTATTCTACACTATAGAGTGAACACGACCTTCAGATACAAGTGATGTGTTATCTCAGCTATGTCTAAAATAAGAATCTACACTTCCTATGATACCTACTGACCTAATATCTCACAATATCACCTAATGTCCTCCACGTAGTTCTCTTACCTACGCTACATCCATCCGCGTGTGCCTACACATCAACTCACAGTATACCTACGCACGTCCTCTATGACTACACTGTCTGTCCCTAGATCTATAGAACCCAACTGTTAATGCAGTCAATGCTGTATCTATATGACATACTATCTCCCTCTATATCTACTGTAACAGTGTTGTCTTCAACAATATAACACTCACTCACTGATAGTGTGCATCTATATGTGCGAAGATCTCTACACTACGCTCACCTGTCTCCATCATTATATGACGTGCACTGAGCTCAGTGTATGAGTGTCACCACGGCATCACTCGCAGTCAATGTGTAGAAGATCACCCATTAATCATCACACTCACACCTCTCACTCAAACATTACTCGCCGCCACACTATACTCTATGTCATACATCACTCTCTTGTATCTAGTGAACAGTACTACATCGAACTTAGTCATCTGAATACCACATACTGATGTCTTCTTCACCTTCACAACTCCTCTAAACCAACTTCTCGTATCCATCGTGCAAATTTATGTGTACCACTCTCCTCCTCACACTCTCACCTCTATCTCACACGAACTCACCATCTCCCTCGTGCTCACCCTCATCTAATTGTATCAGAGTCTCCACCTCCGTTCCCAACACCCTAACTACCATTCTCTCTATCATATTGTAATCTTTAACTCTCATAGTACCTATACGCTAACTCATAACAGTGTACTCCCAATCTATACTTGATGTGTGTGACCTCCCTACACCTGTCAACTCTAATAACACCACAACCATACTCACCCATCTCTCCTGAGTATATAAGTCATCTCCTCTGTACTGAATCTAACTATCTCCTAACTGTGACTCACAGTATCTCTAGACAAAATCTCCATATCACTAATACACTGAGCTCTAGATGTGTAAGTACTACTTAGTCTCACCTAATCTCGCTCTATATATACGTATTACCCAAGATAGAGTAAGATCACCTATCCTAGAAATTCTCCATCTATTACCCTCTCACACTCCACACACACAACAGAGACCACCGACAATCATCTGTCAAACCCATGTACCCAAATCACACCCACCATACACACCTATCAGATGCTATACACACCTTCCACTGCCATATCAGTCAGTCACAGACTCAAGAGACACACACGTAGAGTCACACGTCCCTCTATACACTTCGTGTATCTGATACCACACTCACAGATAGTGAGTATAGTGAGTGAATCTACAACACTAATTGTCTTAATCACACCGCCAGATGACCACCTATCTAGTGTGTGTCAGTACACATAATATGTTATTAAGCAGATATATGTGCTCCAACGTGTGATACACCTGAGATCATGTGTGACATCGCTTAACACCAATATCACACTCGCCTCTGTACTCGCACCCATAATAGAATCTCCACCATAATACACTCTCTCTTCTCCAGCATAGCACACCATACAGACACGTCCACATCTAATCCTCACACACCACACTGTGCGACCATGTCCATGACCAACAATCCTCCTTGCTTATCTGCATCTTAGAACTAACTACTGCTGTGTCGAATCCTACTCTCCACTATAACAGATTAAATTACTACAACTTCCCTGTGTGTATCACCACCCACTTGTATACATCTCACATCTGATCTGTCCTGAGTCTATCATTGTCACACCAGACTTCTTCTACAATTGTATCTAACTGTGCACATGACACATCCCCTCCCCTAACAACTATCACCTTTCTTCATTTGTTCAAGACTACCCAGTCACACACTCATCCCTTACTACTACAATACCACTACTCCACCACATCAATTCCTCCCACTAAACAATATCCTTAACACCTACATCCTACATTAATACCCTCACTCCCCATCCTACAATCCATCCTTAACAATCATAAATCTATTTCTATCCTAACAAACTCCAATACCTCAATTCCCAATTAAAAAAATCTCCTACCATCCAAAAACCCTCCCCTCAATTCACCATCCATCCACTATCTTCAACTCCTATACTACCATTACTCCACTGTACATATTGCTTACACTCACACTCTATGAACCCCTCCCTGTACATATCCTACACCACGCATCTCCACGTACACATCAACAAGACTAAAACACTTATATCCAACTTTCCTTCTACCCAAAACCCCTCAGTGATACCTACGATTGTGTCATACTCACCACTCCCCCAATTAACGTCCTTCCACAACCCAAATAATCAACATCGTCCTCACACTACCTTTCTATTTTCCTAACCCCACTTTTTCAAAATAAACATACTTATTCCCAAACTATAATCCCAAACCCCCTAATCACCCCACCACAAAAACATAATAAAACCATCTATGTCCACACTACAAAACACCTAACACTGAAAATACTACTCCTAGCACATTTATTTCCCAACAAACATCAAACCTACCACCTCAAAAAAACCTCTCCCACCTGTGTCTTTCCCAAATACTCCCAAAATCTAATACCCACACCCCCCACCCCAAACACCTCACTCTTCTCGTCCATTTCCCAAAAATCCAAACTCTATCCCTCAAACACATCTATAACACCCCCTACAAACCCAGTGCCAATCCACACTCACATCTCTAACCTACCTGCAATCCATTGTCCCCCTACTCCTTAGCTGGTGTAGATTCTGAACACCCATCTATCCCACCTCTAATCTCACAAAACTCTCTTTGTGCTGTCCTTTCCCAACCTACTCCCAATCTCCATCCACTCATGAATTCCTTCTCCTACATTTTTCCTCAGAATCCACAAAAAAGAGTAATCCCATCACAGTACTCTTAAATATCACTCTAACAAACCTACTCCCCCTTTTTGTCAAACCCGTGACACACCATATACCTACACTCTCTAACTCCGCCCTCAACTTTCACAAATAACTCCACCCACTTGTCATCACTCTAACTACCTTCCCCCCCACACCCTTTAACATATTCCCTAACCACTATCCTCCTCCTCCCACCCCAACACCCCACCACCGCCCTCTAACAAACAGTAAACCAACATCAACCCACTCTTTACCATCCCAACCCCTCCAACTCCCACCCAAACTAAACCAAATAATCCTTCTTATCACTCCAAACTAACCTAGACCCTCAACCAAAACTCCAAAAACAAAAATTCAGAACTGCCCAACAACTCTTCCAAATTATAAAATCTGCAGAACATTCCCTCCCATTATCAACACCCACAAGACCACACAGACTCCTCCTCACTTCCAAGTGAAAACTCTAAAAATTCCAATCCAGTGTGTCACTAAAACTCTCACCTTCCTTATGAAGAGACCCCATAAACTAAAAATTACATTCCCCCTCCCCAACACCAACCTCACTCCAATCTCCAAAATCCTCAGTAATGTAAAACATCAGTCACACTGTGTGTCCAGCTCAATAGTAATTGTCTACTGTCTGATCTAGCGTTCTACCGTGTCCTGTACTCATATAGTCACTAAAGTATACTCGTCGTACACTACACGTCACAACTGCACATAATACCGCAATCACGTTCAATTCACCACCCTCACTCACCACCCACCAAAACAGTCACCTCAACCACTACCACCTCTCAATAAGCCTCCACATCCTATAAATCCACTCGCTCGAGTTCAGTAAAGATCACCCACTGGTCACCGCACCTATACACACAGCTACATAGTGGAACGACCAGTATCTAATCATACACACGCAACTGTCCTAACACAAAACATGCACTCTAATCATACTCCTCATAACTCACTGCGCTCACTACTATTGTGTTACAACTAATCTACTCTCCACTCCTCAATATAATCATCACTCTCAATATGTGTCTCTTCCTAGACTCACCCATCAAGACTCTACCAAGACTCTGCTCTCATTCTAGATGCACGCAGTCATTCACCCACTCAGAGAACACACACACTATACAATGTCTTACTCACACTAACAGTACACTCAAATGTCACAAAGTAACAAAATACGCGTGTCTGTGACATCAGAACTTCTCTGTACATGTGTCTGAACATCCCGATCCCATTACTCACAATCTCTCTACCTTGTGTTGTCGCTCTGCTCTGTGTCCACTCACTACTATCAAACATGTTTGTCTCGCTGTGAGAGATCACTCACCTCTACTTCACAATACGCCACACCTCTCTTAGGTCTCCTTAAACTCTTCACACTAACTCACACTCGCTCAGACTCATCACCTTGTATCTGACCACACAATTATCTCTGCACTCACAGTCATTCTACACCATGCAAGTGTCATAGTAGGAGTGTGTCCCCACGCTATACCGACCATACAAGAACATGCACCCTCTCACACTCCAGAGTGATATCTACACCTGACTTCTCACTAATCACATTCTCATTGTGTCATAACTACTAATGTACTCTATGTCCACAAGTGAACTCACCTCTCACATGAATAGCGAGTACTACACTCTACATGTTCCCTACTTCCTCTCTATACCCCACACAAACACTCAGACAATTTCAATCTCAAACTCCTCAACTCTCTCTCAGATACCACCAATGCAATGTTACTCTATCTGTATATGAAAGATCTGTACAATACGTATGTCTAGCAAGTTCTGTACACACAACCTATTCTATCGCCAACCGCCTCCCTCTCAGTAATCACATCGCTACTCTGCATAGTATATAGCACTGTCCCACTAGTAGATATCACACAGTGTCCTGAACACACTCCTCATCTCGACCCACTCTGTGCACACTAGAGTCATCCTATCACACAAAAACCCTCATACATCTAGTGCTAACTGAGTCTCACAGATCGCTACTATCATCTCACAAACACATCACTCTCCATACAACAACAATTAAATGATCACAGTGTTCATACCAACCTCTAATAAGTATAACTCTATTCTCTATCACTATACAAATGTGCACACCATGTTCCTAGTTGTACATCTCACTAAATTCTAGACTACACCTCCACCATAACACTCTCGTACAAACTACTCACAACACCCCCTTCACAGTGACTACCCTCCTGTGCGTCTGTTAATATCCTTAAATCAATGTCATTACCAATCACATCTCCCACCCTCATAACACAGATACACACTACACATTAGATCCCTATACTCACCTAAATTGTAGACTGTAGACACCTACAATCCTACCATCAAAACACAATCTTCACCCATACTAACTACCTGCTACTAACCATGACAACAATAACTACACAACAGATCTCCATTCTAACATCAACAAACCATATACCTCAATCTCAATCTACTGTTGTCCATCAAGATGTATCTATCTAATCTGAAGATCTCACACGTGTGACCACACTTATACTCCCTGCTCATCTCATCAGCTCATAATTTAAATCGCACATAGGAAATAAACACACATAGAAAAACACCATGTCAAGAGTGAGTTCTGACTCTTTTGTGCACACTATACCTCTCGTGTCTATATAAACACTGACAAGATGTATCATCCTCCGGTGTTCCTAATATACCTATACTATCGTTACTGATGTTCCTCACACTAACATACTGTCATATACTCCCAAAAGAGAGATATATCCCCTACCTATACACTAATGTGTTAATCCCTGTGATATCATCATGCACTTACTACTCCTCAGTACACTCTCCACAGTCTACATATCATAAGCTCGTACAGTCTAGCGTGTAACTAAACAAATCTCCTGCTAAATATACTCTCACCTACATGCACATACTAACCATACACCACACAATCTATATAGAACAACGTGTCTCATACCTACACAACGTGTAACACTCATCGCCCACTCTGTCTAAGAGAGTAATACCTCACACAACAATAAACATCTTGCTACTCTGTCTCGCTTGGCCTAAATCACTCAATAACTCACATAATACACTCAGAATCTCATGTGTGTACACAACATATCCTTAAAGAGACTATCCTCATACCGGTTGCTAACCGCTATCTCCATGTACTCTACAGTGTGAATGAGCAACGTCTGTGTCACTGTACTCGCCCCACGATCACCCTTCAAGAGATATGCTAATCCGTGACAACCCATATGAACTAAGAACCTATACTCTCCATGTCCGTCCCACTGTCCATCTCTACCTATCTTGTATAACTGTCTAAATAATCTATTCAATATCTACCCCATCCTCACTAAACTCACAACATCCATTACTCACTATCATCCACACTCCAAATCTCACCCCTACACTATCCGAGAGTGTCGTACATTCTTCTGTCCCACACCACTGAGTGTCACTACTCAAAGCCAGTTATCTCACATAATACAACGTCACCACTATGACTATCAAAACAAGATTTGTATTACACTGTGTGTCATCAACATTATCCTAAAACACACTTCCAAAATCACCTAACCACCATGACGCACCACTTGCCAAATACATGACTTCGTATTGACCAATGAATAACAAAGTTGTAAATCAGAACAAAACACTCCCACTACTGTCTAACAGTCACCACCTTGTCGACAGTAATCAATATATACTATGTGTACCACAGTTTACTCAAACACTTTGTGTGTGATCCTATGTGTGTATGTGAACATTGCTTACGAGACCAACTTGTCCCCACACTCACATCAAACCCACTAGACCATCATCCATGCCGTCTCCTCATGCAACACCACTGAATACATTATCATCAACCCAGTCACCCAAACTACTTATAACATACTCTACCTGTCACTCCACTCCTAAACATCGACACACTACCTAGCCCCACATTGTGAAACATAGTATCACTACTCTCTATCCCCCTTCACACCTTCTCCGGTGCTTCTGTCTGTGTTAATGTCTACTGCCTCTCTGATAAATCCAACATACTCTGTCAGCACCTAGAGTGCAATCGCGTAATACAACACACATACCAAGAAACAAAAAGATAGATCCACACTGCCCCTCTGATACTACACTCACAGATAACCACACACAACTCTACTCTCCTAATAAAAGTCTTCTCCCCAACTATTGTGATATTACAATCGGTCACTCCTCAACACTAGCATGTACCACTATAAAGCACTCACACCCACCAGCAACCAATGACATACTACAAAATAGTGAATTACTCAATACCTATGTCACATTGAAAAACCAAAAATATATCAAGATCCAATCCTCTACGCTCATCTGATCCGTCATATTAGTCTACGTTCACCCCCTACTATGCCTATACTGTAGTCTAGTAGATCTAATATACCACACCTACAGTGTCACTCATCACATCACCACTGTAAATCATGTGTGCGTTCACTTCATTCACCCATAGCCACCTCTCATTTCTCTATGTGTGATAAAATATCACAATAACACTCTGATACTCTCACTGTTGTAGAATCATTGTCGACTATACTATACCACATACTATCTGTCTACTCTCTCAACCCCATCTCTGCCTCCGTGTCCTTGACTCCGCTAATTACATATGACCACTTCTCACACTCTCCTGTACACAAGCGTACTTCTCCTTATAAAGTTGTCTCCCGCACCCACCCAACTACCACCCCAGTGACCATCAATCTCTTATGCCCACCCTCATGGTAGTCTGTGTGTTGAACAGCTATATATAACACGATACCACCTCACAACCATAATACTTTGTACACAAGTAAAGTAGACACCACCTCTACTAGATATGACTCTCTATAAGTTCACCGACTGCACTTCGTCGCTACAATGTAATGACCGATAGTGCGTCTTCATCAACATAATGACTACCACTGATAGTTCTACCTCCTACCTCACGCGCTTCGCCTCTCTTCCCCCCATACCCCATCCTCCTAACCTACCCACCCATACCCCATTCCTAAAACCCTAAACAACCATTACCCCACTCCCCCAACCCAAACAATCCATAACCACCAACTCCCCCAAAAACCTCACAACACCCCCACCCATACCCCACCCTACCCCCCCTCACCACAAACTAACTCAACAATCTCCCATTCTTCCCAAACACAAACCCCCCCCCCACCCCTCCAACCACCACAAAAAACCCCAACCCTTTATAAACACTAACCCTTCCAAACCCCCCCCACCTCCCCCTCAAAACAACCAAACCCTCAATACCACAACCCCCACATCCTCCCAACAATCATACCCCCTTTCTTCCCACCCCCACACCCACCTTACAACCAACCCAACACACTCCCCCCCATTCCTCCCTACCCCTCATCCCCCCCTCACATAACCCAAATCCCAACACCCACCTTAACCATCCAATTAATACCCCCACTCATCCTCTTCCCCCAACCACATAAAATATCTTTCCTCCAATAAACTCAATCCCTACCACCAACCAACCCCCCACCCAATCACCATCTCCTACCCACTCAAACCTATTCCATCCTCCAATCCTCCTTATAATCACATACCAACTAATACCAATTCTATCCCTCTTCACCCAACAATACCTCACCCATATCCAATCCACATAAAACAACCCAAAACCTCCCTCAACAATCAATCAAAAAAAAATACTCTTAAAACCCTCATCCTAAAAAACCCTTCATAAAATCAATAAACATCTTTTTTTTTTGCGCCCCCCCCACCCCCCCCCCCCCCCAAAAAAAAAACTCTAACTAATAATTCCCCACAACCCATCATATGACCTCATCTTAGTACTCAGTGACACAGCATCTGTGCCCCAACAAATACACATCGCAGATAGAGACACTACCGATACCAATACACGACTCATCCACACTATCCTTGTGTGATAACTCTCTTGTCTGTACTGCACTCACTCAACTAACTATCTCTCACTCTCTCTCTCAGTTGAGATGCTTCACATCATCTACCTACTAACTCCTACTTATGTCATCGCATAGCGCTCTCCATATCCTATGCACTCCTCCATAACCTATTCTCAAACATTAAACTCACTCCACTAGTATACTACCTATCACTGTACAGCTAAAAAAACGTCTCCACACTTAGTCTGGTGAGCTAGGCTATATGTGACTCAGAGTTATATCTTCTCACATAGTACGCACCTACATGCACAACTGCTACCAGTGCTATCAACCTTCTCCACAATATCTGTAATGCCCTCTACACCTCACACTATCCATAACACCTATACTCACAATCTCTAGAGTCCTAATAACTAGACCAACATTATAAACTAAAGTCAAACATCCACCTCCTGACCAGAACATGGCCCGCTCCACGTGTAACCTGCTCTCCGAACAACACGTACATAGTACAATGACACACAAGAACCTCCATCTACTCACTCACCTCCCTACTCCCGTAGTGTCCATACACAGTAGTGACCACACTAGTCAATACAGTCGTCTGATATACCGACACTAAGTCTGATATTAAGAATACAAAGTCAACCAAACTCTCACTTTATAACCTCCCTCTCAAGTGACACTACTGCTATACATACACCACAGCTCAGAGACCCATCCAAGACACCATGAAAAATGAGTGAGTCAACCCACTCTCCACATACCCATATGACGTCCATGACTTCTCCTACAGTCATAAATATAGTGAACTACACTTATTCTCTCTAATATTGTCTCATCTCCACAATTCACTCACACACTGTGTGACGCTCGTACTCACAAGTGGTGTGTGTGTGTGTGAATGATCACAGATCTCCGCCTGAAGACTTGATGCACACTCAATAAAAAATATATATAAACAACAATACAATATAGAGATATATAATTGATCAGACCTCACACTCCCAAGTGTGTTGACTAAGCCTTACACTACATAATCTATCCATATACAGACACACCTATCACTCATCTTTTCCCACCTAAACACCACCTCACTACTCACCCGCAATAACAGTATCAGTCAACTTGCCATCTCTCAAAGAGAAATGAGATCAGCCTCATAGAGTATGTGCTTTATCTCTCTATGTACTAAAGTCTTCCCCCTTAATACTCTGTTACCACTAGAGAGATCTCTACTAAAAGAGTCTAATAAACTCCCCCTCCCCACAATCATCCCAATCATAACCACACTCTGTACATAATCCTCTCCACAACATGTCTCACCTACACTCTTATACGCGCTTGTGCATCATATCTTCATTGTGCCAGCGTTCCTGCAACACTATACCTCTCACTTGAATCAGTACACCCACTAGCTCTACTAAATACCAACCAATATCCCTCACCACTAATAGTGTTGTGATCCTCAGCTGCACAGCATCGATCGCATGATCTCAACAGTCATCACCACATACCCATAGTTAGAAGAGTCTATACAGTCCTAGTGTCACGTGCAAATCAGTGTGTGTCTACGCACAAAGAACATAGAACTATGTGTTCTCTATATGTGTGTCCAGTGAACAGACACTAACGCTACATTACTACTCCTGAACTAAAATAGAGACAATATAAGCATCAAACCATCATGTCTCAGCATATCATCCGCTAGTATCAACATGTGTTTACACCTCATGATGTCTGTCGTCATGTACCATAGAGAACATACTCCTCCCAAAACTCCCCTCCAAAAAAACCAACCAGACACTCCATCACCAAAAAAAATAAACCCACCCTCACTAGTGAATGATATACATAACTACGATATGAACTATGCCCACAACATATCACTAATCTGCCAACAACTGACGATACATATCTGAACAAGACTCACATCTCCCCCTACCCCTCCCCCCCCAATCAAAAAAACCCTTATAATCACTAAAAAACCATAATTACCCTACACATCAATACAACCACCCAACTAAAACAGTCTATGAGTACTCAGTCAATTACTGTAACTACATCACCTAGCATATTTAATAACCTCCCACAGTCATATAGATATAGATATATATATATACTATAGATATAAACCACCTATTTACTTACCTCTCTCGCTCACACCCAATCTGTTTTCTAAATATCCCTACTACCCCACACATAATCTACACATGTACATCACTATCACCCTGCCACCACCAGCGAACTGTACCTGTTCCTCCACTCCTCCAACTGCCTTCTACGTCGCACACCAGTATACTCCTACAATCACTCTCTCTGCATCTGTATCACCTCTGTACACTCTCCCCGATATAAACACACATAAATAGACAGCTCATTCTCTCCCATTCCACTAGTGTATATCCCCAATCAATCTGTTAATCACTAGAAGAGTCATCTACTGTGCCACACTCAAACAAAGTCTCACCCTCTAACTTCCTCCAGCTCAAATGAGTTAAAGAACATAAACGCCATAGTGCTATGCACTCAAGTATAACCAATCGCTCACTACTCATAATCATCCCATCCATTGACTTACTCTAACTATAGTAATCAAACACTCACACTAATGTCTGTCTGACCATAACAAGTCTCTTACGTGTCCTCACCATCTCACCACTTTACACATCTTGTCATATATAGTCTACTGCGGAATGTACTGTACACACACCACTCCACCATAGAGGACACTATCATTAATTGATCATGACTACTTCACCCCCACAAGTCTACACTATAGCCTAGAACACACCTGACACACAATCCAACACACCCACATAACCATTTACTATCTCAACACAAATCTATATGTAGTGTCATCTAAAACCTAATACTCTATCCTCACACATTAAGCCGATTTACTCTGTATCTATGTAGAGACAATATCTCACCTACCTCCTGACACCGCTATGCTCACCACATCACAATCAAGTCTCAGATATATGACACCATTCAATTCTATATTTAGTCACTAGTCCAATCAGTACTGCTTCATATCCTCTCTCACCACCCTGTATGTGTGTTGTATCACTTGAATGCACCACCTCTCGTCTATCCATACGCTCAATCCCTACCTAGTACTGAAATAGAACTTGACCCAGTGTCAACTGTACTACTGTCCAAGTAATTGCATAAAAATCCACATATATCTACTCACACTAATCACACTATCAATAAATACCTATAAACTCGACTCTATATATAAGTCCTAATATATACTCACTCATCATCTCACATGAATTACTCAACTGCTAATCAGTGAGTCTGCAGAAACCTCCAATAGACTCCTATGTGTGTGTGTGCTTTAACCCTACCAAATGTGCCATACTATACATATTTAGACCTAACATATAAAACGAACACTAAATTAATATCTAACCACAATACAACTTCCTCTGTCTATCTACTCACATACTTAAACTGTTACCAACACCTCCTACATGCTCTTTCGCCATAATTCTGCACTAAACATACTCACGCTCCTCTAAACCACAACATCTACCCCTCACATTATACAACGCAAACACAGTCCAACTGTAACTGCTCTAGACACTCTATTCTTCCTGTTACCCATTGTCAGACCCAAACGAAAAAACACACTATCATACAGTGCATTGTCAATTGATCCACACCTCCTATGAAGACTAGAACACTCAGTTACAACAATTCTAAAGATTGGATAGTAAGACATCCAAACATCAACCATCCTCACAGTGCACACATAACCCAATACATAAGTCACCGTGTCAGAATCCACTCTCAAACAAGTGTCAAACAACCCTCTGAGCTATCACACGCACTGCTCTCCACACTCAAACCACATCCTATCCCTAACACACCCATATCATCACTCCCAACATATGACCACAGACCAGTGTGTGTAAATCGAACACACAACACATTGTTACTCTCTATATGATCTACTAAATGCAACTCGTCCTACACAACCAATCTCATCACACACCCTTTGTCTACCACACTATATCAAACTACCAACAGTCACCAAGAAACTCTAAATAGATAATCTTCAGCAACATACTCACCACGATATATAGTCACTATACCTCCCATCTTCATATACTGTTTCCCCAAGTCACTTCAAGAAACACACATATACTCTCTTACTCACACACCACCTGCGCTACCCTCTTGCTATCGACAGCTGCAGCTCAACACAGATACCACTCCCTGTTCACACTACTACCCATGTGTCCCCATCTCTCACAATCTCCACTGTAGAGAGAATCCATACTCACAGACTATATTCACATAAAACTGTGCTCTATAAGTGTCACTAATCATAGATGTCTCAATACACCACACATACTTGATAGTCCTCCCACTCAGTCCTCACTTGTCCGCCACATATCTCTCTCCACACTCCACTCCATCAAACCTCTGACCTTACCTAAGTGTGTCACTCACCACTCTATGTCCTATCACCCATAATAGTCACCTGAGTGCTGTGTGACAGTGACCAGCCACATACTGCACACCAGTCTGTCAGGCACCACAACTCTGTAACTATACTGAAATATCTCTCATCCACCTACACCATCCACTCGTGCAGTGTGGACCCCCAAGACACATATCCCATCTATAATAATAGAATGACACATACTATGATCTACACGCAGTCACATCTAACTTAAGTGATGTCAACTATCCACAAAACTCCATATCCCTACCCCCCTCCATCACACCACATTCTATCACACCCTGACTTCGCCCACAGAGATAGTGAAATAATGTACAGATCATCTCACCCCTGTGCCAGTCACTATATCTACCTATCACTCTTGACCATAGTGTCATCAAAGTTTGGCTTGTCATCAATCTCATCTCTTATACTTCACTACAGACACACACACTGACACATGACTATGCATATAATGATCCATCGTGTTGTCCCACTCTCACACCACCACAGACAGATGAGAACATAAACATAAAAAAATCATCGCAACAATCCTAGACTGCCTCCTAATATCTATCTCTCCACATAAGTCGCTACTCGCTTGCTCTCCTCACATCTATCTCAACACTCTTGACACCAATCTGACCATCGGTATCCAGTGCCATATCACAGTGAAACTTGACTTGTATCTCATAAATCAACATCATTGTCATCATCTGATATACACAACATACCCTGGTGAATAGCCAAACCACTAACATCAATACCTCCACTCAAAAGAGATCTCCCATCATATATAATACTCTCAATCACGCATTACACTCCAATCGCAGAAAATCCCACTCCATCATGTCTGATCAGCTCCCACCATCATAGTCAACATACGATCGCACTATCATATCCACCCAACTACATACACTCACACCCAACGCTCTCTCAACACACTGTATATCACACTCGAGTATACCTCCCTACTCTAGCTCTCTCTACCTCACCACATATTCACAATATCCACAACCACTGAAACTATCACAATCTGTAATCAGTGTTACTAGTGTCCTCCTGTCATCCAACCAACAAAACAAACAACACTCTCACTGAAGCACTACAATACTCATATATGATACTATAAATGACACTCTCACTCTCATATCATACACATCTACTCCACTCACTATACTCGTTAGACCACCTCCAATCTCATCATCATCCCAGTAAAGATGTGTTATCATCATGTCCTATCCAACCTCATCACCATACAGTCAGTCCTGTTCCCGTCTCTCACCACATCATCCTAGACTCTCCACACACTTAACATGAATATCCCATACTATCCAGTCCTCTCTCCACAGAACTATACATAAGAATCATCAGCTCATACACACCTCATCACACCCCACTCACACCTCTCAATCATCACCACTATATCAAATAACTAATCACCCCAACATCACATACCCCAATACACCTTCTAAATATGAACTCCACAGACCACATCATCCCACGCCATATGTCATACACTTCCCTATCTTCTGATACCTCACCACAAACCCCCCCCCCTCAACAGTATCACCAACTCCCTCTAACTCCCTCCACCCAAACAAAAGAAGACAACCCCTTTCAACCATCTTATACATCCTAGTCCCACCACTTCTCTCCATGTTCTCTTAATATCTCTCAATTCATACACTCCGTAGACAATCACTCCTACCTCACGTGTACTTCTCACCTCATCACAGCACTTACTAAACACACGCAATGACTCATATTACACACTCCGTATACTCATCTCCAATAGTGGGATCAAGAATGCTCCTCCACACCTCTCATATGCTGACACCTCTATACATCGTCTCACTAGATCACCTCAAATACCTCCAGGTGTGACCACCAAAACTGATACTCTAATGTCTAAAAACTATCATCCTAGCCCATAACATACACACCCACACATCACCACACTACCACCACTTCAAATAACCCAAATACAGTGAATGATGATCTCTCCACATTCCCAAGTCTAACACATCCCACCACCAAAAGATCCCTATTGTAGATCTATCCACTCACCCACAACCACCATATACATCACAAAGTATACAACCACTCCACTACCATCACCTCCACACACAATACTACCAATGTACCCAAGACCCATCACCCCACACCACCACTCCCCCCCTGTGATCCAGACACAATATCTCCATATCAATGTCATCTCTCACTCCTCATAACACCACTCACAACCTCACCCCTACTCCATCACTTCACTCTTCTCACCAATCATACAATCCATCCCAATAGGAAAGAACTCCCAACCATACACAAATCATCCTACTATTGTCACAGATCTCCACAACCATGATAGAATTCCAAAATCATCCTAGATACTACTCCATCCACATAAACACTCTCACACTCTCACAACCCTCCCATCTCACAAGACCACCAGTTACACATACCATATACCCATACTCTACCCCAAGACTCTACCCCCAAACTATCTGATCCCTCCCCCTCCACACAAATACATACAAATACCAATACACACACCATACACACTACCCTCTCCCCCACAGAAACCACCCCACCACACCCAACAGATGTACCCCCACATATCCCTAATCTCCCCCCCTTCACACTAAACTACAATCCTCGTCACTCACACAAAAGTCCTCTAGTCAATACCCCCCCACTCCCTAACATATACTCCCCTCTCACCTAACCTCACATGTGTACCTCCCAATCCATCAATGTATCCCTCTTACTCCCCATGACTCTCACTAGACCCTGAAGTCCTATATCCCACCACTACTATAGACCAACCAATCATACCATACACCCCTAAAACCCTTCCCCCCTACAACATGTCATCTGACTGTTAGCGTCACTCTACACCAATCAAAAACATAACATCGTGTATGTCGTCCACCCTACCCCTCACCTCACCATCTTCCTTTACCGCACCACTGACCTGACTTGTCCACCCCACTAATCAGATCCCCACTACCATCCACCACTCTAAGACCCTCAAACTCAACACTCCCAATATTAACACATCACATACCCCATATCTCCAACACACTAACCACTACAAACCCCAAACTCAAACCCCTAACCAACAACCCAACAACCCCACCTCATCTCAAACACTCCATATAGAAGACAGTCAATAATAAATAAACCCACCTACTGTATACATGACCCACACAACTATATGCTCAAATAAATGTCAAATATTTGAATCCTCAACCAAATTTACCCCCTCACCCATCATCTAACAATCTATCATCACAAATAAGTTCACAACTCAATTGATGCATGCAAGACTTCTTCCCCCCCATACCAGACCCCCACTGTGATGAGACACAGTCACTACCCCCACACATCGCCCATCGTAATATCCTCTCCATCCACCCATACTTAAACAGGAACACCCCTTCCACCACACTTATTACAGTCCCACTCACACCCTATGAATACTCCTCGTGTCACCGACTAAAACAACTCACTACGTTCAACCACTCATAAATACATATGTACTCACCTTCTCTCTTACCATATACACTATCCCCTAACACACTTGTTGTCTAAAGATACACACGTCTACCCGCTAGCAGAGTGTGCGAGGAGTGATTATACCACTCTTCACACCACTCTCACTCCTACTCCACGTCTATCTACATCACACCCACACTATATTAACTCTGTCCCACTCGCACTGTCCGTCTATGTATAGCCACTTGAGTGTGTGATACAGCACAACATCTACATACAGTCCACCCAGCTCACCACTGAATCCCACAACATATCTATATCCTGATCCCTGATCCACTGTGCACACATTACGTACTAAACTATACTACTAAACAACACTTAAAAATAAGTCCCAGTACTCCCCAGCATTTAAGTCAGTATCCAGTAAATTATATAACAAGTCGCGTATCTAATCAGACTCAACATTCAAAACGTCAAAGACGCACGTACAGACTCGATCACACTATGCTCTCGTGAGTGTGAGCGAATAGCTACTCTATAAACATACAGTTAAGTTATGTAGATTACTAACCATATCCACACTGCTGCTACTGAACACGCCCCTCCGCGCACTGTGCCCCCCCCACCGCCTACACGCCTACTGTATATCTCCTATACATCTCTAATGTGTCCTCACTGATGAAGTTGTGAGAACCCTAAGTTAATCGCGCGCTTGTCGACACACATCTAAGACACCCGTATCTATGTGTGATAGCGCGCCAAAAATGAGCCAGAACCTGCAACACACATCTCTCAATATTTAGAATAAATAATGCAAACCTATTACTGTGTAATAATCTGTAGAGTCTCAATCGCACAATCTATTAGAACACACTCTAATATGTTAACTGAGATTCCTATGTCCTCGGCTGAGCTATCACATGTTCACTACAGTGATACATACACTCCCAAGCGTATGAGTCGTAACTCTGTATCTCTAATTGAATCTCAAACCAATAATCCCTAAACCTATAAAATCATACCCACTACCCATCAACCCAATCAAACTCCCCAAAAACAAACAATCCTTATTTTTAAAAACCCCCACCTTATCTATCCACACAAAAAACTCACCCAAATCTCAAATAAAATCCAAAAAAAATCAAAAAAAATCATAAAAACAAAATAAATTCTAACTCACACCCAAAAAATCCCATAAATACAAACCAAAATCAATACAATACCCCATTAACCACTTATAAACATAAACCAATATTAAACAACACACCAACCCAACTCCAACACATCACCCCAAACCCCACACAACTACCCATTCTATCAACCCCCTCCTAACATACCTACCAACACCTATCCAACAACCCTTCCCACTCCAACTGTCAAATCAACATCACCCACAAACAATCAACACATTCACCACACCAACAAACATACCCCCCCACACAAAAATCCCAACACACTTATCAAAAATCCCTCCCACAAAACCCAATCCACCTCACACAATCCCTAACCCTAAAAAAACTATACACAAACTAAAATACTCCCAAAACCCTCCATACCATAACACTAACAACCTACTCCCCCAACCCCCACTAAAACCCCTCCCCCCACCACCCACCCACCCCTACCCCTCCAACCCCCCCCAAAACACCCCTCCCTCCCCCCCCCACTAACTAACCACCCCATACAATCCAAACAAAAACCACTAATCCTAATAACCCACACCCACCTCCACCCATCACACTATCCATCACCCAAAAATACCACAAAAAAAACTAATTAACAAACCAACACAACCAAAACCAATATCATGACAACGCTAACGACACTCACGTGATAAAGAGCCTAAGCTACACATCTAGATGGATATGTCTAATTGTGCATCAAACCAGGATTCAATATAGACCCACACTCTGAACTATGTTATATAAGAGCTCCTAGGCGCTGAAAACCATCCTTAATAAGTCTCATGATACAAATAATAAATACCAAAAACCCCCTAAACAAAAACCCCCAACCAACGCGATTCGCACGTGTGAAGTGATTGACCAGATACAGGTGCTACAGTTCACGACGCAACATGCACGTGAGTACTTCGTGTCATAGAGATCATCTACTCGCCACGTCAATCAATCTATCAAGACTAGATGTAAGAAGAGAACCAACACATAACCTAAGACAACGTCTCATAGCCCAACGTAATTATACGGCAACACTCACCGCTCTCGCTAACACAGCTAATCGTACATCACGACACACTATACACTCTAACCTATCATAAAATGTCCTCCATAACAGATGTAGCTCAGCGACATGAAGTGTGTACTAGATCGCTCGATCTCACAGGTGTGCGCACACACAATCAGAGATAGAAGAGGAGAAGACGAAAGACTGAGACATTCATGAGAATTACACCACACTCTTGACTCGCTATGAGTGAAGTGTGAATTGTCTATGAGAGTAGAATCTCTGATACTATTGTACCCTGTAAGCGAATGAAACCTGTCAGAACCTCATAAAATACACCACAATATGAACTAGATTCAGCTATATACTGCGCTTCGTGAGCGATATCCATAGAGTGCTATGTGTTGTGATGTTAGTCTGTGAGAGTGTGCTGTAGATTCTTATAATTTTTGTGCTGTGATGGCATTGTAGAGTGCAGAGTACTCTCTCGCAATTCGGCCTCGGCGCATACGATCTTGAGTCGAGTAGGGATAGTGAACAGACTCTCGAGAGATCTGACTGTAGATAATATAGCTAGACTAAGTCGTGAAGGACGTCTGAGTTGATGGATTGTGTGAGAGATGATATGAATAGAGAGTTGTATCTATGTTGTGTTCATTCAGAGAGTTGTCTAGATAGCAGCTCGAGTGAGAGAGTAGGGGTGTGTCAATCAGTGATGAATCGCTGTAGACGTCGGACACTCTGTGAGCGCGCGATTGATGATGAGCCGACCGCAGGCTCAGAATTTCGGAGTGAGATAAGTAGGGGCATCGCGGTCGTGTTCTCACCCACAACAGACTGACTACCCGTGATCCGGCATAGCGATCTGTACTACTGTGGTCACACGCGTAGTGATACTTGTTGTAGTCCTTCTCGCTTGCTGTAGACACTGATGGTTGCTCGTTGAAGTTCTCTTCGTCTGTGTTAGTGTGTTGCTGATGTTGTGCTGTGTGGCGTGTGTGTTGTTGTTGTGTTTGTATTACACTCTGCTGGTGGTTTGTAGTCTGTGTGTTGTATTCTGTAGATAGAGGTGACTACTGCGTGTGAGGATGTGAGAGTTTGTATTCGCGACTTATGAAGAAGAGTGCAGTGTTGTAAAACTCTTCGCTCTAATATAGCGCTCGCATTTGTTTTAGAATAGTGATGCGTGATTGAATACTAGAGAGAAGATGACAATGTGCGATTGCATAGCTATTAATATGCATTAAATTTAAACCTCATCTTTGGGAATATAATTATTAATAGGCTTCTGGGGAGTTTAAACAACTACATCAATGCTTTGATGCTCATGGAATTTTATAAATGACGACTCAAAACAAGTTATAATAGATTTTTATTTGTCGTTTTCCAATACGAGCTGCATTGAATGTTTCTTCAGCAAAACACGTAGTTTAATTATCAGTAAATACAAAATGAAAAGTGACAAATACTGACATTTGACAGTTGCATACTATTTTAAACCTGATCTAAAATGGTAAAAATAGTTTAAGCATTAATTTATAAATCTACCGCATTTAGTCAGGTAAAGTTTTCGCGTATTGGTTTCCTTCGACTATAATACCTAAAAACATATTATTCCCTGTTGCGGAAAACCTATGTCATTAACTCTTAAAACAAATAACTTTTTCTTCCCATTTTATAACGTGTAAGCATGCAAAAATATAAACAAGCGAGTTGAAACAATATATGCAAAGACAAAACATTACTGTTCCAATTTGACTCCCTTCAACTTATTTTAGCTTCCCTCCTTGAACACTGAAAAAAAAAAAATATTTGTTTGATAATTTTGAGACTTTTGACAAAGTTGTAGAAACTTGCATTAAGGCTCTGTATGCCATTAGGGAAAAAAGCTAACTGTGACTCCTGCACTCAAAAATTCAGCTGGAAGCTATATATCGATCAAGAAAAACTTCGTTTTTAAGCTTTTATATGTCTGTCAACAGTCGGATAAATTAATGTCTTGTTATCGACTCGCTGACCTTATTTTTCGGACAGACCATGTATAAATCGGACCTAGGAGGTAAAGGGCACTCTATTCTTTTTTTGAACTGAAAACTTCTTTAGGCAAGTTGGATGTTTCTTAACATGGGAAAAAACAATTGAACTGCCGACAATTTTATCAATACTGACACATCTGCTTTATTAGTATCTACATATATTGTGCACTGTCTGACTACGGATAAGATAGAAAGGCTTATACCCGTTTTACAGGAAGAAAGGGACTTACATTTTTTCATTACATTTTAGATAATCCTGCGTTTTGCACATCGATTTTTGTTTCATCATTCAGATAAACTCACCCCAGCTGCACGTTTGTAATTTCATAGCAACCGTAGATAGACTGTATGTACAGAAATAGATACACATGCTGGTTGGTATTTTTTGAGATAGGAAACTACCACTGACGATGCAAGAAATACAAACGTAATTGTTCAAGTTTTCATTTCTGTCGGCGCTTCCGGAGTGCCACTGTTAATAATAATAATAATAATAATAATAATAATAATAATAATAATAATAATAATAATAATAATAATAATAATAATAATAATAATAATAATAATAATAATTATTATTATTATTATTATTATTATTATTATTATTATTATTATTATTATTATTATTATTATTATTATTATTATTATTATTATTATTATTATTATTATTATTATTATTATTATTATTATTATTATTTCAGCTTCACTCACCATCTTACTTCACGTTTTATGCTCTAGTTAAAGACATAAGGCAGTAAGATTTTGATAAATAAATATAATGCAATATTTCTTTCTATTTTCAATAAAATGATTTAAGGATGCTATTTTAAAAACTCTGGAGATTTCATGGAAACATTGACTTTATTTTTATTTTCTCGAAAAACGCGAGTATATTCATTGTTTTATTTTACTTCTTGTGATGTATAAATACAACTGCCACATTCAAGCGATCCCTACACAAGTCATACACTAATAAATATCGCTACGAAGAACATGAAAAGATATTTTTATCAATATTTTGGTTATCGTATCATAGTTTTTGAAGAAAAGAATCAACAGCATTTCTCAATTTTGTCATAAATCCCAAATCGAGTTCTGCTGTTTTATAAGAATATAGATTCAATTCTAAGAAATGACATTATTTCTTTTCGGAACTCCACATGGCCTTCCAAACATCGTTCTAAGAATGCAATGCATCAAGAAATACGGAAAATATATCAGAGCTTCTGTAAAAGCACTCCAGAGACTTTGTAAAACTTTCTTGTGCATTTAACAAACTCAATATATTTTCTATGCCTCGCTTCAATGGTTTCAGATGTTCCTAACGCAATTTATTTTCTACCAATCCCCATTGTTCATTGTTTGAAATATCTTCGTTTCCTAACAAGTTCCTTTCATAACGAAATCTCTCATAGCTTCTTATTTAAGATGAATATGTAAAATGAATTAATATCCAAGAACGTAATTATTTATATAAATGATAGTGACAAAGAGAAGAAAGGAAATATAGATGTTTTCTTAAACAAACCATTAAGAATATTAATCATTGATAAATATTGATAAATGTTCGCTTTGTAATCAGCACAATATGTTTTGAAAGAAATCTTAAACAGTGCACAGAATAGGAATGAACAGGATTGAAACAATCTGTTTTGAAACTACTGCTCAAAAAATAACGTAATACGTGAATTTCCAAAAACGCAAGAAAAATTAAACACTCGGGGAAATGGTCAAAATGAATAAACACATAAACAAGTCTAATATTTGTTGCTCTTAATATAAAATTAAATTTTATCTATACTCGCGTTTTATTACTGCATAACGTCAAAACTCTATACGTGTTTATAACTTAATTTATAAACCACAACAGTCATTGAGGGTGAAATTTTCAATGTATTTAACTTAAAGAGAAGAATAAATAACTTGAAGGTACGGTGCTGCTCTCTACTGGCAAGGTTTTGAAATAGGTTTTCTACTTTTTATTTATTTTTTTTTAAGGAAGTTAGTAATATTGTTCGAAGCTAATTGCAAATTCATTTAACATTCTTTTTTTTTAAGTTACTGCTTTTACGCATTTTTAGGAGTTTTTAAAAGTTCGTTTCTATGTTTTAATGTTTTTTAAATTTCAGAAATCACTGATAAATGTTCGTTTTGTAGTCAGCGCAATATGTTTTAAAAGCTATCTTAAACAGTACACAGAATAGTAATGCTGATGATTGAAACAACCTGTTTTCAAACTACTACCCAAAAAAAATTCACATAAATTACCTCAGGAATAATATGATAGAAACTATGAAACTCCTGGTCATTGGTCAAAATAAATAAATAAATAAACGAGCCTAATATAGGCTGCTTTTAATGTAAAAGAAAAATATAATTTTATTTGTAATCGCATTTTAATAGTGAATAACATCTAAATTATACCTCGGTATAACTTCATTTCACGAACTTAAGTCATTCAGAATGGAATTTTCAATATATTTGATTGAAAAAAAAACTAGAAGTTAAAGGATTGCACTCTACTAACAAGTTTTTTAAGGTAAATTTTCTATTCTCTATTTTACAAAAAGAAAGTTGATAGTATTATTCAAAGCAAATAGCAAAATTATTGACAATTAAATAATTTTGAAGTTATTACTTCGATGCTATTTTTATAGTTTTTAAAAGTTCGTTCCTGCATTTTAATATTGTATGCAATTTTTTAAATTTCAGAAATCTTGTGAGTATATGGAATACGAATGGCGAAGCTTTGAAACAATTATAAATTTTCTTTTGCTGTATTGAATTGCACTATTCTTCGTTGAAATAGTTTATTTCGCATCCTATTTCAAACTTGATTCACAGTTCGGCTTACCCATGACTTATAACTTATTTTAAGTAGATTCAAAAATTATAATTTCGTAGCCGTAGATAACTACGCTATACTACTTAGATAACTAGTGCTTTTTTTTCAGTTTACACCCAAGAGTAACTGAAAATAATTAAACTATTAAAATATAAGTCGATCACTCTTTCGAAAAGAGAATTAATGGGTGACCCTGATGAATGACTGTACTTCACTTATTTTGTTTGAAGAAAATATTGAAGGCATTTTTTCCATATAAAACAGCAACCAAAAGTAGTTACGTTTGGTAATAAATTTTGTTCTCAAGTCTCAGTTATTATTGTCCGTCATGTAAAGATTCACATTTTTCAAAGACAGCTATTAAGACGATCTAAATAAGCCAGTTTTCAATTAAAAAAAAACATGAAAGTTAAGGCTACAATGGACTATGAAAATCATTTTTTTCAATTTTGAAGATACAGTTCTGAATTTTTAATGAGTTATAGACCCTTATGAGAAGAAGTAATGTGTAAAGTTTTGTTGAAAATTTCTGAATAGTTTTTGAAATACATAGAATACTGTATTTTTTAATCGAAAATAGTTGAACCGCAAAAACAACTCCATGTTGACCAATTTTTTTTTTTAAACCTGGATTCTTTCAATTTTCCTAAATGCATATTTCATACTCAAAGAAAAATTGGGGAGAAAAATTTCATTAACCGCAATATTTTAGGAAAAAATGTGTCAAAAACTGAGTTTTTATTAAAATTTCAAATTTTTCTGAAAAAGTCAATAAAATTTGGATTTAAACCTGATTAAAAAAAAAGAAATGAGCATACTGAAAATTTGCTCCCCAACTTTTTTTTATTTGTATCTCTTGACGCTCCCCATAGCGAACACGTTTAATTCAAAAATATTTCAGAACAGATATATGATGCAAATAATGCTCCGAAAATTTTGGTATTTCCCTAAAGATTATCGCATTTCATTGCAAAAATTTATATAATATTTCAATGCTGCAATAGAGTTAATTTTAAAGTGATAAAAAAAGCTTGAACATATTGCAAAATAATTTTTGCTAATTTTTTTTCTCCTAAAACTGAATCAGCATTAAGAGAAAAAGTCCATTAATTAATTTGCTCAAACAGCGACGTTTAACGCATTGAATTGTCAAACTTTTTGCATAATAATACCGAAAACCCCATAAGACATTAAAAAAGCAAAGGAGAATACATTTCAAAAATGAGAGTTCAAAACGGAATTCTCAAAATTACTATAATTTTTTATTCGAAGAGTACTTTTCCCTTATTTTGGAAGAACTAATTAATTAAGAGAAAATGAATGGCCATTTTTACCATTTATCATAATAGTGGACATGAAGGAAAATTAAGAGAAATAGGTGGATTTGGAAATTATGGAAGCACATTATTTCGCTTGTTTTTTCGTAGTCTAGTTTTAAAAAAGAGGTTGGTTAATCAATAAAGACTGAATATGATTTTTTAGTAGGTAAATTAAAAGTCTAGTGACCAAAACTAATTGTGTTTGTAGCGTTATATGTGGAAGTGGAGAATAGTTCGTGCCAGTTTAAAAGACATGAACTCAGTAAGGTTATCTTAATAGCAATACTAATACATGCTGTTCGTCACATATTTATATTTAAAGTGATGTATGACAAAGAATCGGAATGCTTTATTGAAATTTTGTTTTCGCCTTAAAAAACAGCAGCTAAAGCACACATGATATCACTTGGAAGCATGAAAGGTAGAGGTCCGTTCCTCAGAAAACCGGTTTCCCAAAATCACAGCAGAGGATTATAAATGTTTAAAGATCTCATGAAATCAATTTCAAAGGGAGGTGGGTCCGACGATAAATAACATATTTTTTCATCCATTTTTCAGTTTGTTAAGAGCCATTATTTTGAAATTCGGACAAGGTGTGGCAGTAACCAATTTTGATTTTCCTCATTTTTTTATATGCCAAAGTAGGTCATGAGAAGTAAACATTCTGAAGTTTGTAGCCCCGCAAAAAATTTTTTTTGCTCGGTAAAAATTCCCAAAGTTTGATTTTTTATTGAGCTTTTTCGGTAAAACGGCTGAAAGACGCATTTCAGTGCGCTGTTAGTTTTTTTACAGAAACACCACCTCAAGGTTATGTTTACATTTATTGATTGTACAGTTTTGAGGACCCCATAGTTATTTGGGTTAGGGTGTGTTGCTTTCTTTAGTTAAGGGGTCCCCAAGTATGATTTTTTGTCCATTTTTGCTCGACTTTGAGCTGCGTTATTTACCCCTAAAAGCAAGCCCCCGAAATTTTTTGAACGTATAATTAAAATTTATACTATGAAAAGAATATGTGGTACGAAAATTGTTTAATATATCTTTGCTTTGAGGAGAAAAAAACTTAGATATTTATAAAATTTTCAAAATTTGTAGTTTTTTGATCGCATTTAACTCAAAACAGCAACCCATGAAAAAGAAAATTACTTTTATGAATTATGGAACCTACAGATGTGTAGAATAACGTAAAAAAGAAAGTTACGTGGGTTCTCGTCTAGTTTCCAAGAAAATATTTTTTATTGCTCATTTTAATGCTTTTTTCTCATAGTAAAATGTGTCCATCAAGTAGGTCAGATCTGATGAAATTTTAAGTCTATTGTAATGATGTATTTAACTTCGTATAGAAAAAAAGAAAAAGACTAAAAACACTTAATTTTTACTATATTTTAATAGTTTTTAATTGCAATTAACTCAAAAACGTGAAATCCTGTGAGAACTATTGAATGCACATATTACTAGCTTTGAAATATTGGAAAAAATAAATTCGGTGAGGTATCTTTAGATGTATTCTAGTGGGAGGTTACAGTGAACTTCTTAAAAATTTCCTAATCGAAAAATTTTGATGATGATTCGACAAATTTGGAAACATTGTTGCAACATTGAGATTTTTTAATGATACATTTTTAGCACGTGTGCTTGATCGTGCTTTGTAAAAATTTAAGTTCGAGTGCCCATGAGTTCCTTTACTTCTCAAGAATTTTTCTGAATGATAAAATACGATCAAGCCCACACGTAAAACATAAATAAATAGAAAATTTTAATGTTGCATTATTGTTTCCAAAGTTGCTGAATCTTCAAAAATAAATTCCGAGTATGAAATTTTTCTGGAGCTCACAGTGACCTCCTTTGACTTCCCATTGGGGAGCCTCTAAAAATACCTCACAGTATTTTCTTTTTCGAATATTTCCAATCATTGCCCAGCTAGTAATATGTAAATTCAATAATTCCCTCAGTAACGATTTATCGTTTTTTGATGCAATTGCAATAAAAAGCTAAAAGCTCCAAAAGTTCAGACACGATTAGTGCTGTGAGTCTTTTTCTTTCTCTATACACACATACATAAATTGACATTTTATATTTTAAGTTTTTTCTGGTCTGACCTACATACTGAACACATTTTACTACGAGAAAACATATTAAAATCTGCTACTTTTTTTTCTGTAAAACTAGAAGAAATCCAGTTCGCTTTATTTTTTACATTGTTTTACATATATGAAGGTATCATATAATATAAAAAAAATAATCATTACATGTAAAAAATAAATAAATAGAAAATTTCAATATAGCAGTATTGTTTCCAAGTTGCCGAATCATCAGCAAAAGTTTTCGAATACAAAATTTTTCGTGTGGTCACTGTGACGTCCCTCTAGAATACCTATGAAAACACCTCACCGAATTTACTTTTTCCAATATTTCAAAGTTAGTAATATGTGCAATCAATAGTTCTGTCAGGATTTCACGTTTTTTGAGTTAATTGCAATTAAAAAACTAAAAATTATTAAAATATAGACAAAATTAAGCGTTCTCCATATAAAGTTAAATACATCATTACTATATACTTAAAGTTTCAGCAGATCTGACCTACTTGATGGATACATTTTACTATGAGAAAAAAACAATTAAATGAGCTATTAAAAAAACTATTTTCATGAAAACTAGACGAGACCCCACGCAACTTTCTCTTGTACGTTATACTACACATCTGTAGGTTCCATAATTCGTAAACGTTATTTTTTTCTACTGTTGCTGTTTTGAGTTAAATGCGATAAAAAAACTACAAATTTAGAAAATTTGATAAATATCTAAGAGTTTTTCTCTGAAAAAGCAATGAGATATTAAGCAATTTTCGTACCACATATTCTCTTCATACTATAAATTTTAAGTTTATGTAAAAAAAATTTCAGGGGGTTGCTTTCAGGAGGAAATAACGCAGTTCAAAGTCGGGCAAAAATGGACTAAAAACCACTTTGCTGCCCCTTACTAAAGAAATCAACACACCCCAACCCAAAACACTATGGGGTCCTCATAACCGACACTGTACATTGTACAATCAATAAATGTAAACATAACCTTGGAGTGGCGTTTGTGTAAAAAACTACAGCTCACTGAAAGGCGTCTTTCAGTCGTTTTATCAAAAAAGAGCTGCAAAACATCAAACTTTGGGAATTTTTACCGAGCGAATACATTTTTTTTTTGGGGGGGGGGGCTTAAAACTTCAGAATGTTCACTTCTCATGACGTACGTTGACATATAAAAAAATGAGGAAATCATAAATAGTCACTTGCCAAAATTTTCCTTTTTTTGTTCGATTTTCAAAATAATGGCCATTAAGTACTGAAAAATAATACCTTTTATTTTCGTTTGGAATTTAGTGATCCCACTTCCACTGAAGGAAAATACCACAATCTGCTATGTTGTTAACTTTGCACGTGATCCTACATTGATTTCTCAATATCATGAATTAACGACCACCTTAGATGTCCTTCATACGCACAGATATTTAAAAACTAGATTCACTTTTCTTTGAGGAGAGAATGAATAAAAAACCTACTGTAAATGTAAATACGTCGAAGACACTGCTTAGAACACGGTTTTTGTAGTGAAATATCATCGATGCACACACAGAAAGTGGAAATTAAAATCAAATGTAAGCTGATTGAAAATTCATATTGCTTTATTTTTCGAAAGTTCATTTTTGTTGATGACATCATGAGCAGAAGAACTATTTAAAACAGGATTTTTTTAATATAATTATGCTGTTCCTCAATTTTTGGCTGTTTAAAATTGCAACTTCAAATTCAATGTCCAATTGCTTATTTTAAGGAGCTATTCAGACTTATATATCAATAAAAATGGATAAAATGAAAGAAAAAAAAAGCGAGTTGCAATTTTAATGAAAATGGGTTTTATAAAATAATAATAATAATAATAATAATAATAATAATAATAATAATAATAATAATAATAATAATAATAATAATAATAATAATAATAATAATAATAATAATAATAATAATAATAATAATAATAATAAATAAAAATAAAAATAATAATAAATAAATAAATAAATAAATAATAAATGATTCAAAATGCAATGCTGCACACATTAATGTTCACCCTCTTCCCCCGTTAAAAAATTAAACTTACAAAGTATTTCATGACTTCTTTCACATTGTAAACGTTACGTAATACTCTATGGTTTTAACACTCAATTAATAAAACATTTAGAGCTCAAAGTATAACACGTAAGAGAGGTTTTTAACAAAACTGTAACTTACTAAATTTTAAAAGCCATTTTTTCCGTACGAGGATCCGTACAAATAAAAACTTAATGGCACTGGCATTTGAATCATGACTCACATTTCAAAATACGAAAATAACACGCTAATTCTGATTACTTATATTTTTATACCTCATGGATTATGTAAGTTCAACTTAATGAAGTAGATACTAATAAGGACTAATTAATCAAAACAAAGCCGTTGGTGAAACATACGGTTTCTTTAATTCAATTCGTACAGAAATAACTTCAGCAAATGAGAAAATAAGGATTTGAATAACAAGTTTAAAAAATCAAAACTAAGTCTAATTAAAATCGCATTTGCAGTAATTAGTACCTAATTAAACTGTATCTTTCGAAGGAAAATTATTAATTAGGAGCGACTTTTAGGGTAAATTTCAGTAGATGTATTATTTTTACATCATATTAGCCATTAACGTGGAAGTAAGATTTAAATCCAAACATTGAGTGATTTTGGTAGGTTTAATTTGAAAGTTCTTACTTTTCTCTCTTACCAACAAACATTTTATTAAAAAAAGATATAATTTTACTTTGCTGTGACATTTCAAAATATTTTTTTTCAATGTTTGGATTCATACTTTCAATACATTGCTAAAAGAAAATCGATATTCCAAATACAACATGAAAGATGTAGAATAAAGTAATAGTCTTGATGTGCTGTGCCTATGTGTTTATTTATTTTGTTTTTGAGGTTGGGGTATGTGGGGAAAAGTGAAATGGCGGGACAAAGTTTAAATGATAGAATATTTACTTCGTGTCTTGTGCCATCCATTTGGTTATATTTTAACTATAAAATCTCAAGCTCCATTCAAAGTCTTGAAAAGCGCCAAAATTAGTAGAAAGTATTTATCTTCCATCTTGTTTCGCCATAACCGGAGTGAAACGCTTTAATTTGGATAATGTTGTCCCAATACTTGTCTCCGTATCTCCGCCTAACACTATTTTATGTCTTTTACACTACATAACAAAACGGGGACTAAAAGAAAGGATTTAGCTTCGCTAGGTTTTTTCAAATACATCAGTATCGTTTTTCTTATATCCTCAACAGCTTCACCAAGAGATAATATTTACAACTAGGCGACAACAAGAAGTATTCCCACTCGTTATACAAAACACTGGCTCTATTCGGGATAATCAATGTAGGCTTCTTTCATCAATTAACGGTTCACCACTGAGATAACCTATGTAATTGTGTATAGCTGTAATGGGCCAATCAATCCTATACCTTAATGATAGTAATGTAGGTCAGATTACCACAAACATTAATGGTGCTAAAAAAGACATTACAGTTCCTGTAGACAAGATTTTACAAAGTGTGCTGTCTAACGTAAAAAATTTTCGGCGCATACACACGCCACTTGTGACAGCAGTTGATATATTTACATAACTGATGTATTTCCCATTTTCGAAAAATATCTTTTTCTGAAAAAGCACGGTCAAAAAGACAAGGGAATTTACTCTTTTTCTTAATTTTGTTTCATTTCATTTCTTTGAAAAATATCCTTAAAAGCCTCTCAGTCGCTGTTCTATTTTTGTTGCTAAAAGTAGTACTTCTGACTGAAGGAAGCACCCCAATTGAGTAATACCGTAAAATGGGGTGTATAGGAACAGCGGGGTCAATCGGAACAAAACTTCCCGACCGTACAAAGAAATTCTTCATAAATATACTATTGGGTATTTTTCGCCATTAATTTTTTTTTAGAAAGGCAAGATCATAGGAAGTAGGAAAAAATTACTTTTGTCAATCTGGAAACGCTACTGGCTTCTAAGGAGGGCTGCATGTGGAATGCTAGAAAACATCACATTTTCATAGACTGCAAAACTTCATATGCAAGAACAAACCTTCTTATATTTTAAACCTAAGACTGCTATGTTTAAATTATGCATGTATCTGAACAACAGAATACCACATTAGAATTTACATTTTTTATAAATTGTGTCATAAAAAGGAAGAATTCTGAAAAATGCCCTAGGAAAAAAAATTGCGGGGTGAATCGGAACACTTTGTTCTGTTGTTCCAATTCAAACTTATTTGAAGGAAACTGTTGGAAAAATCAAGATTTTGACCCCAATTCTTCTAATCAAGACAAGGACAAGGATTTATTACTGTTTATCCCTTCTCGTGAGCAACTAGATCTTAGAATGACAAAAAGTTGCAAATTTCAAAAGATTTTTTCTCCAGGAGACTTCTTTTTACTTAAAATAAGCGGGAAAAAGTCATATAGACTTTATATAGCAAAAGACCAGTACACAGACAGACATAAATAAGCGTTAAAATCTTTCAGGACAATCTCCAAAACCCAGAGATTTCAAGAAACTAAAGAAAAGGCAGGGTTCATCCCAGAAGATGCTATGAAAAAACTTAAGCCAAGTCACAATTGCTAGTTTTAAGGACAAGTACATATTTGTGGACGATATGAGTGACTTCAGTTTATGTTAAAGCTTTGTATTTCAATTAAAAAGCATTTCTTAAAATTAATTTTAATTTTTCATAAGTTCAAAATTATTTTGATTTTTGAAAAATCATAAACGTTTACTGGTATTGAAATTATACTTTTATTTGATAGTAATTATCTGTTCTTATTCTCCCCCATCAACATTACTCATGTTTGTGAGACCTATTACAGGTTAAATTGAAAAAAATAAAAATTTTAACATGTGTTCCGATTGACCCCTATCAGCAGGGTGATTCGGAACACCCATAATTTCCTATATATTTTAATAATAACTGCTCAAAATGTTTTGTCTTTGCTTGGAATATCAAAAGTAAAGCAAGACCGAAGTTTTTACCCAGAAAATCAAATTAAAAAAAAAATATCTTTTAACTGCTTTTTTTGCAATCAAAGCTGAAAAGTGTTCAGATTCACCCCATTTTACGGTATGCGTCTATATTTTTCGTAAGAGTATCCGGATAACATAAAAGTTTTCACATACAACACGCGTAAATTAACTAAGTTTTTTGTTAAAAAATTTAAATACTCGTTCCTTGGGGATCACTTTTAAAAGTAGGTTCGAGTTCTCGAGGTATAAAGAAGAGCAGCTTTTTGTTGCAAATAAAATAGTTAATCGCTTTGAAATCTGAGCGTCGCATTTCAATTGTACAACACATGTATGTCAATTGTATAATACGCAGTAGTAGAAAAACATTTGCTATGAAATTCTTTTAAGGTACATTATTTAGGATTGTATCCCTGTAAGTTTATTATATTAAAATCCAGAAAGGGAATATACAGAGTTCTCTGGCTATCTTCG
>JAXGGA010006027.1:0-73092 GCA_038373865.1 Uloborus plumipes | reverse complement strand
GCCCTTCGGGAAAAAATTTTCATGAATAATTTATTAATCGAACCTCATTTTTGGCTTCACATAAAGAATGAAAATTTCGGTAGGATTGTTCTTTCTAAAATAACATAGTGCGGCTCAAAGAAGTTAAGACTTGACTGTGATAATGTTAATTTCTTTTTGGAAAGTTCAGTGAAAAAAAGAGAGAGTTTAGTCAGCACGGATTTGAGGTGGAATACCTTCACATATGCCATACATCGCCAACTCGGTTATTTCGATCCATGGACTGCAGTTTCGTGCTAATAATGCACTCATCAGCATGGAATACGAAAGTAACCGAGTTCGAGGCAAAAATCCTCTAAAAAAAGAGCAAAGAGCGCCAAAAAAAAAAAAAAATGGCAGCTAATGTGAAAAAAGAATGCCAGTTTTCAACTACATTAGCTGCCAGTTTTTTTGGCTCTCTTTGCTCTATATAAGAGGATTCTTGCCTCCAACTCGGTTACTTTCGTATTCTATGCTGATGAGTGCATAATAAGCATGAAACTGCAGTCCATATGGATCGAAATAACCGAGTTGGCGGTGTATTGCATGTTCCCGCCGGAGCCCTTGCTTAGGGGCGGTTACTCACTGCTTTATACCTTCACATAACTTCCACGATCCTGTCACTCTACTTTTTCTTCAAAAACAAGCAAACAATGTCAAGCCTTAACATCAGAGCTACACTAAAACCATCTTTTATGCTAAAAATATAGGGCTCGTCTCATTTTAAAGAAATTTAAAGACTTAAATCTTTGCACTTTGCACAAACGGACTCCTCTTCAAAACGAGCCGTGATATAGGCAAAAATTCCTTCGCTTTCAGGTTTACACTCGATCTCAACTACTCAAGCAGAAAACAAATCGCAGTAACAAAAGGCTGACTTTTCCACGCAAGTTTCAGTTTCGCGGGAATGTGTTTCCGTTTCTCGCAAATTCGCTCGGACATCCGACACTCCACGCCACTGGCAGTCTCTATTAATATTTATGACGGCGCGGATTTCTGATGCCTCCCGTCCGATTGGTAACAAATTGCTCCCAGGCCATTTGCAGCATCTTGGCAAGATCGCGATAATGCGGAGATATCAACTTTTTTTTGCATAAAGCGGGCTGCGGATTTATGGCAATAGTGATAAATTTAGATGAGGCGATTACTCAACATCAAAAAGTTACTTCTAGTTGAACACTAATTCTCTTCGCAGAAAACCTTTATGAATTGTCAAATCCTAGCTTCGCAGAATATCTTTGTTGATTAGGAATTCTCGCCGTTGCAGAACACTTTTGTAGTGCAGTCGAGCCTTGTTAAAACGAACTTCAAGGGACTTTTAAAATCAGTTCATCTATCCGAAGAACAATACACTACAAACCAAAAGGTGGGGGATCAGAGATGTAGTTCACCTTTTCGTCTTACGTTTGCAGTAATTCGTTTTAAACGTGTTTGAATTAATGAGATTCGACTATACAAAACAAAAATTCTTACTTTAATCGAACACGTTCGTACCACTCAAAAATTTAGTTTCTCAAAAGTGGCGTATGATATCCTACTTTACAATCGCCTACCAAACCGATATCATTTCATTTCCAATCCTCACGTTACAACAAACATCGGTTGTAAATTCTCGGCTGGAATGGCTTGCTGCGTTCACTTTCTTATTCCCTTTAGCAGTTTATAAATACTAGAAGCATTTTTCCATCATTAACGAAAATGTTATAAATTGAATATTTATCGAAATAGAATCCCACGAGCAGAAATGTTGAAAATGATTGCAAAATATGTAAATGGAAATACATGGACAAAATTAAAGTAAAATTAAATATAAAAAGAATAAGGGTGAAGTCCTATCGAGAATGAGATGTAATAGAAGTTTAACACATAGCAAACCACGATAATGGGAGGAGGCCGCAAAAAAACATTGATTCCTTCATAAACTACAAAACAAGGAGTTGAACAACAAATAAAATTAATTCCCTCATACAGAGCAATTGACTGAATAAATTTCAGAGATTTTTACCTACATTATATACGAAGCGTAGAATCAGGTTCTATAAGTAGACTAAAACAAAATTTACTTCCATAGTCATTCGAGCAAATCTAAATCAGTCAAATGGTTTCTCAAATTTATACTATATCGAAGAAATTAACGCATCTGGTCACTTTACGCATAATCAACAGACAATCATTTAGGGCCCTGCTCCACATCTACGTAAAACGCGACCGAAAATGAAGACAGAAACTGAAAATCCGGGTACTTTCCATAGGAACGCTATGTAATCCATTTTACGCTTCTGCTTCATTTTTCTGCTTTACGTCAATGTGGAGCAGGGCCCTTCCCTGCTCCACCTCAACGGAAAACGCGAGCGTAAAGCAGAAACGTAAAATGGATTAAACGGTGTTCCTACGGAAAGTACCCGGATTTTCGGTTTCTGCCTTTGGTTTCGTACGCGTTTTCCGCTGATGTGGAGCAAGGCCCTTACTTTTAGTTGAATCGTGTACAGAATAAACAGAAATATTTCACATAATAAATCAAAAGTTTTTATTTTCACATTGATTGGCATTTTATTTCACAAACGGCCAATATTCAAGAAAACTATTTAGATATTAAATTCATCTCGATATAAGTTTCTTCAGTTATTTAAGTTAAACTTATGAATACTTCCCCCCCCCCCCCCCCCCCCCACCAAATCATTAAACACGTAGAATGAAGTGAAAATCGTGAAAATCATTCGAAAACAGATTGATGTAACTAGTATTGACCAAATCTAAAACAAGATGAAGCAAGCATGTTTTACTCGAGTTAATTCTTCACTCACAATAATAATAAAAAAATAATTAGTTTTCTGACCTTCCATTATTTTTCCACAATCTTAGAGTCAACAACTAGCAATGAATGATTTTCAATGGCAGACACAAAACAACAAACCCCATTACTGAATGTCAGTCACTTGTAATTGAAAGCACATGAATGTAGTACAAGTAGTATACACAAATCTTCGCACAAAATGAACTGAGAATCGCTTCGCACTGTATGAACTACAGCCACGAGCTTAGTCATGGCATCTAGTTAATACAGCTTAATCCTCATTAGGAATCATAAATCTGGCTTAGAGAGTAACCGAGCTGGAAGTAGAAACTTCACACTACCTGAACAAAATCAAGACCCCCAAATTTCAATGCAGCTAGCTCATAGGCATTGCAAGACGACAGTGGATACTCACACCAGACAATCGCTACGACAAGCATTCGATGATACAGTAATGGAAGCTTCTCAAAAATGCGAAGCCCGGGCAATTTGACCAGTCCACCAACACATTAGGCTGGACATCCAAATGATGGACGGCGAGTGGGCCAAACCTCGAGGGACCTGGTAGGCAGTTTTTCTGACAGTTAGAAGGGACGAGATGAGAAATGTAACCAGCCCTTCAAACTTCCCCGTCTCCGGGCAAACACGATAAAAGCATCATTATTCATTTATTCCGAAAGCTGCAAGCCAAGTGATTCAATACATAGACTGAATATGGAAGAGCATAAGGAGAAGATTTGATTTAGAATAAAAAGGGCTTTTATAGATTTAAATATTTCTACGCATAAAAATATCACATAAATAACTTTGAAAAGATCCGACGTAACACGTTTGATTTCTGTGGTTATACACTTGATGCCAATAATACGTTGAACAGGTGCCCCTTTAAAAAGTTCTGGAGGACTTTTTAGACAAAATAATTGGAACGCCCCGAGTATAAGTAAACCACCATATCTTTCTCTAGAAATTAGCTTTTAGTCTTCAAAATGGAAGAAAATCTGAGGTCGTGAACTTGACACCTGCTGCTATCCGCTGGCGTGAGAATAAGCCAAAGACTTAACTTTTGGTAATAGTACTGGATAGAGATAGCATATCCATTGATGAAACAGGAACATTTTCTAAAAAAATCGACCACGAGATTCTAAAGCAGTCTATAAAAAAGTAAATAAAATCACGGCATGGAAATTGCAAAACTCCACTCCATTACTCACAGACAAAGAGATGGCATTTTCGCTTCGGCGAGCAACCTGAACGCAGAAGTAAAACCGAATCCGAAACCAGAACGATGAAAAGAAAACGAAGTGGTGTTTAAAAATAAATCAACTAAAGATCTTACGAAATTGGCGCTTTTCATTACAACTTCATCACAATTTAAAATTTCAATTACAAGATAACGACAAATATTCCTTTGTTAATTACAGCATTCGTTTGAAAATCGCTTGCAAAAATCTTGCTATGAATGCTAACAGCACAATATTGAGGTCGAAGTGCAGAAATCGCAAATAAAGGAATTCAATTGTAATCCATAACGCGTCAAAAAGCGATCAACACTCGAGTAACACACGCCACTGATAAAGGCTTGAAAAGGAAACGACAGCACAGATGGTGTAATGACACTCTGGAAGGGAGGAAATGGACCATTGCCATTTGCGGGGAACTCGAGTTGCGGTCAGCCTAATGGCCAGGAGTGATTCACGGCGGGTTCAAAGGGTTTGGGAGTGGTCTGAGATGACCCCAAATCAGCGAGAAAATCAAAAATAAGAACGAGAGATCGTGGAGTTTGGTGAAACTCTTTTTTTTTTTTTTTTTGGGCAATCAATTTCTTTACTAAGTGCATTTATTTATGGGGCATTCAATGCATGCGGACATCAGCCTAGGATCAAAGAACTTCACCTATTACCGTTTTTTATAGTCTAATGAACGATTTCAATGTCATTTGAACAGTATGATTCTTTCCAGATCACATCACGCATGGATTATCTTACAATCAGCACAATCTTTTAAAGCTCTTAATTTAAAAATCGTACTGCAAAATTTATATCACTTTTCAGCATATTCGGCATACTGTGTGGGTTTGCTGTTGATTGAAGCAAGTTTCCAAAATCTGTTAACAGACTTAACTTATTCCAATTTCAAACCAGCTACACAGAAATAACAGCCTATTTCTGTGGATCTTCGTTCAACAGTTTGGTTACAAAATGTGTTAAAGATTATTCGACTGTACAGAATTCACTGACAGTGAAAACTTGCGCCTTCTTGAAGCAACAACTTTGAATGAATACGAACTAGCAACCAAACTACCCTTATACAATATACAGTCAACTTCTGATAACCAGACCATGGCTACCAGACGCCTAATAGCTCGGACATTCTTTTATCTCGAAGTTTTCATTGGGTCCCAAACTATTGAAAAGGCTAGGAAGTCCCCAAAACTCGAGCTTGTTGTCACATTATTGTTGATTGTATATTGAGATGTCTATTGCAAATCTAAGTATTTGAAGTCGTACTTTACGATACACCATAAAACAAAGCTCTCTTTAAATGCCTTATCTTTGCTCGCAACTCATCTAGAGTCACTAAGAGTTAGAGAAAAGCCAATCAAACTCCAAGAACATCCAGTGAAAAACTCTATCGATTACCAAGGGAATCTTACCCCCAACAGAAAACGCTTGATATGAGTTAACTCATTAGCAACGGCTTTCGTCCGGAAATGAAAACCCATAAAATTGACTGCGGCAAGGGGTGCCGATTCTGTGGATGATTCCCACGGATTATCAAATCCTCCTCCTCCTCTGTTCTACGAGCGAAAATCGAAAAACAAGTTCATTTCGCCTACCCCCTTTGGAACATTTTAGAACCCACTTTGATGGTCGTGATTCTGCAGGCGCGGCTAATTATACGACTCACGATTCGGACGCAGATTAACATAAACGAGGGAGTGCGGTACGTGCAGACGATAGGAAGAGCAGGTGGAGAGCAATTACTCCGAGAGGGGGGAGGCATAAAAACAAATTGGCGATTAAAAACTACAAAAGACCGCGCTCAACAGATATATTAATTAGTTAATGGAAGAGTAGGCCAGTTTTAAAATTAAACTCACACTGAGAGTCGTTTATTTGCAAAAAAAAAAAAAAATTACCACAAGCACTAATAATGAAGAGTGAGAAGTTTCGAAGAAGAGGTGCAGAGGCGTTGGTTAATGAGGCGTTCGAGAGCAATTAGCGTGATGATGGCAAAGTCACTTTATCAACACATGTTTTCATTAAATCGGATAACGAGGCGTTATTAAAGAGATGCTTTCTAGAAATTATTGGTAATTATACCAACTGACATTTCAATTTCGATTCAATTCAAGGTACAGTAACTGCTATGCATCAAAAAAATTGTGATTTTTTAAAATTTTTATTTGTTTGAAGAGAGGAAGGAGTTTAACGTAGAGTATGTTTTACACTACCTTTTGCTTCAAATATCTGCAATTCATTTTGATTTATTTTCCCGGTGGCATGTTTCATATCAGACAGAAACAGTTCGAACTACGTTCTGTTTTGAGAACTTGCATCACAATTTGCGAAAAATTCATTTCAGCTTGTCGATTTCTTCTGATTTATTTAGTTACGCTTACCATGATTTGTTGAAATGGCAATTTAGCAATAGAAACAATATCGTTAGAAAATAAATCAGCGTACAATAGTTAATGTAGTTCGAACAAGAATAAAGCTATTAAAAGAATTTCGTTTAAATATATTAAGGGGTTTGTAACAAATTTAATTCATTAGTATTTGCAGTAGAATTCCAACAAGGAAAAAATATCTCGTTCACGGATCTTGTCCAAGGTAAGATCACAACGCTTACCGCAATTGAAATCAGCAGCATTTGCAAACCTAGTTCAATATCCAAGATTTGGTATTCACTCAATCCTCTGGCATTTCTATCGGCGAACATCAGAGCGTACAAAAATACCAAGAATTTGCTGTTAAAAGTACAACAGCTAGTACTTCGTTAGCACTGCAATTAACAATTGTATTTTTCTTTCAACGATTGCCTGATTGATGCTTTATCAGTGCATGCTAGTCGACATTTAATTTCTCTGACTCAAGTCACATACCTTGTGACGTTCCAAAGAGGTGGACACGCGCGAAAGCTGCACAAGAAGTGATAATGAGCCATGTCTGAGGTTTGAACAGAACACGACTCAGCGGCCAGTCACGCCGTGTTGCAGAACTGGATGCATGCCAATGCAGGAACACCACCATCGTGGCAGCGAAAGAGCCCCCATGGTTGCGAGATTGTCTTTTAACTTGCAGATTTTTGCATAGCATGGGTACTAAATCGTGGCATGCGTGATTCCCATCGGACAGGTTGCAGCTGCTTCGGGGGAGGAAAACACATTTTTCTTTTTTTTTTTTTGGATTCCCTTTCTGTTTCAGTTTAATTGATCTTCGAATATGCTTGGCGTGCCTTTCGGAATATCCCTGCTGAATGCCTCAATTCACCCACCACCACCCTTGCCCAAAAAAGAAAAAACATTTTACCTAAAGAATCTGCTTGATCCAGATCGATATAGATAATACCGGTAACTAAAATTACGTGCTTGTCTTTAAAGAAACTACAGGGGTAGCATAAGATATGAAATTCATACCTTTTGTTTGTATTTAAGTTAGCAATTCTAATACAAGAAATTTGTCATGTGAAAGATTTTAGACTTCAAAAACATGTGGTCTCAAGCTTATAATTTCGAGGTAATATTGTTCTTCTATACAGCTACAGAATCGATTAATTTGTCACGAAAATGGTTTCCTGATCGTGCGATTTCGAAGAATATTGACGTTAATGGATAGCCCAGACCCCACTTCCTTAGGTATTTTGTCAAGATCGAAATTGATGTTGAAAGACCACAAGCATATTATGAGCTGAAAAGGTATATTTAACGTATTACTGCTGATATTGCTAATCGACAAGGCAAAACTTATCCGAAGTGAGAAAAAAGGATTGATCTTCACAGCCACGGCGTTTATTTACCAGACATTACATGCCATAGATTATTTGAATTCAATGTAATATGTTTTGAAATCATTTGCTAGGTTCTAGTCTAAAGATTTATCCCGCGTACCGTTTGAGAAACTCTACAATAACAATTTCCTAACTAGGAGAAATGAGTGCAATTTTTAAAAGTTACAAAGGTACAACTTTTAATTTCGCATCAGCAGTTATTATTATTTCATTTTTAACATCCGGCAATTGGTCAATATCTCTTGACTGTTGTCAACGTCAACTTTAAAAAAGAAAGAAAGAAAAAGAAAAAAAAAAGCAAAGTGATCCATTATGTACCCGAAAACTAACACCTTGAAGACAATGAGCAAAGTTTCTGAGCACTCTTCAAACTGACAAACGTGAAAGTTTTTTTTTTTTTTCTTTTTTCCTTTTTTGTTCGATAACGAGTCATAATTTTCAAGCAAGCAACAGGTTTCGTCCCAATCACCCAATATGAATTGCTGCTAAAACATCATATTTGCCCGGAAGCAAAAATTAAAAGGAAAAAGAATAAAAAGCTTCGTATTTCCCGCGGATCCAGAAAGAACGCCATCAATTAGAATAACACGGCACACTTAACCAAAATGGTGATGACTCAAGCCGTAAAAGGTGATTAGAGGAGGGGGACGCAATGCATAAATATCAAATGCATGGTTCTTACGGTATGACGGTAATTGCATTACATTCAACCACATTTGGATTCGCTGCGCATTTGGAGATTTGACTCGGGCTGGAAGGAAGACAGCGATTAGACTTTTATAGCGTCGATCGCAGCTCAAAAATCAACATGAGACGATGAAAACTTAATATTTTTTCCCAACAGAAACAAACCTGATTTTTTTTTAAATTATTTCTTTATTTTACATTTATTTATTTATTTAATTATTATAATTTAACTATTATTTTATGATTCATAAACTTTGTCTTTGATTTGAAAAGAAATATGTAATTAATACTGGGAAAAAAACTTTTTACTTTTGAAGAAACTTTATTCATTTTAGTATACTAGCATAGCAGCAGTTTACATTACAACTAGCAGTTGACCAATGCATACTCTGAGCTATCTCGATTTCCAACTGCAGAAAACTCCCGACTATCTGCGGAATAGGGTGGCACGGTAACTGCGGATACGTGAATAACAACGGAAAATCCGAAAAATGGGTTTAAAAAAAAAAGAGTGGAGTGTATGTAATAGCTAAAAAAAGTCAATGTCACTTCCACATACATTTAAATTAGCTAAAAATGATAACATTGCATGCAAAAAATACCTTTAAAAGCTAAAAACGATCAATAACGCACTCGCATTTCACAGGATCCAGTAAATTACCGTAAAAGAAAAAAATATATGGGTCATTCCGACGAAAATGGTACAAATCATGTCTGAAACTCTTTACTTAAGATTATCAATTTAAATAATTTCCACCAACTAATCATATTTTTTTATTGAGTTTCCATTTATTTGTGTATAATGAAGTGTAAATAACTAGTACATGATTAATTTATGAAAGGACTTTAAATATTTTGATCACTTTGTTTAACAGAGTGGACAAATAAGCCTTTAAAAATATCTGTATAGGGTGAAGTGGGGTAATTGCGTACTTGGGGCAAATGTGTACTCATTTGAAAAAAAGGAGGAAAAACTGAAGCTAGCTGCTATCTAGTGGCACCATTTGGAAGCCTGTAGGTTAGTGATCACTTCTCAGATGGCTGCACCTATGTCCAGATAATAAGGCTTTATCAATCTGCCTCCATTTTGTCAGGTGTTTTTTTTCGTTGTGAATCACATTTCGTGGACTTTTGTTTACAGTGCTGCAGGATCACCATTTTCAGCTAAATTTGATTAGTTCTTGGATAAATCACTTGAAGGTAAGTAGTTTTCCTCATTAATGGCTGCAGAATAGTTGAATTAATGTTTACCTATACATACTGTTGGGGTATACATTTACCCCGGTTTGTTTTCAGTCACGGGGTAAATGTGTACTTTTTCCTGGGGCAAATGTGTACTTCAGTAAACATTTACCCTAAGCAAAATTTACATAGAATACACATTCACCCACTCCTTATTAGACTTTTACAATCTTATTAGGGCGTATATTTTTGTTCCTAAATGTTTGATTGACCTCCTCACAATAAATTAATTGAAAAAAATGGAGAAAACACTTTCGTTTACCCTCACTCTGAAGATATTAACGAAATCGATGGCAATGCTATTGTCACCAAGCTTCCAGAGCCATCTGAGGGAAAAAGAGGTGTTATGATATTCCCAGCTAAATTTTCCTCCTACAACATGGGTTAGGAGAGTTGCTGAAGGTCTCACTCAAATTTGCTATTCTCATTTTGGCCAGGACTCGCCACTATAATTCCTTTTTTTTACATTCCAAGATACAAATTTTGGCATGTTCTTTTCAATTTTGCTATTAAAGACGTTTTTTCCCCTTTAATCCTATGCTTTTTACTTTGTTTTCACCTTTGTAAACTGTACCAATTAAGAGAGGACAGAAGGTGGGCAACAAAAAAGTGCATAGCTTCCGCTGGAGAATTCGAAAATAAAAAAATCATACACAGAATTTTTTGTCCTTAACTGCTCTTTTGTACTTATTTGGTCCAACAGCAAAACAACTGAATTGTATAGGATTTTCATGCGGCGTACACATTTGCCCCAACTTGTGGGGCAAATGTGTACTTCAGAGATGGTTTTAAAAACATAGCAATACAACCATGAAAAAAATAGTTTTTTTAAAATTCTTTGGGTGATTTGTAATCTAGAGAAACGCCGCTAAAAGATGATATAAAAAAAATAAAATTCTGAATACCCCCCTCCACACCAGAGACTTAAGAAGTTGAATTTCGTCCAAACAGGTACACAATTACCCCACTTCACCCTAATCACAAAGAAAAGTTAGAATCACAGAACAAGCATAAAGTGAAATAAACAGTCTAAAACTGTAAGTCTGTCTGCAATTTCAAGAAAAAATCATTTTTTTCATCATGAAATCGACTCCAACAGAGTGGACACCAACAGTTCAAATTAACTATCATAAGAAAAGAATTAGCTCACCCTGGTTGTTGACTACATAATTCAATGTAGCAAGCTAATCACGGCAGTTATACTACCTGTATTTTTTGAAAAATATATCAGATTGAATGCAATTGTTTATTTTATTTCCAAAAGGCATATAACAGAGTGGACAATTCGAAACATAGAAAATCTAGGGACATGGATAAATAAGTGTTTTTGGGGGAAAATTTTTTCATTTGCATAATAATCTGCAAAAATGGTGTCAGAAGCATCTTTTGTGCAGTGCAGTGTCATTTATTTTGTTGTTACATTTCAGTTTAATTTTAAATCACATTTAAAATTCTAGCAATTTGAAGCTGGGACACGTCATTTTCTCCTTCTTCTGACAAAAATAATTTTTTTTGTGTCCATTTCTAAATGGATTATACCTAATCAATTGATACTTGATGGCATAAAATTAAATGGAGAACCAATAAAAAATACACTTAATGGGTGGTAGTTATTAAAATTGGTTTTAAAAAATTCTAAAGTCTCGGACATGATTTGTACCATTTTCGTCGGAATGAACCATATATAGAAAACAGAAGTATGAAAGACCCAAGGATAATCGGGAGTTTACTGCAGTAAAAAGCAGATCCTACTTGCAATGATTCGCTCGTTTTCACTTATAAGGAAATTTTCTTGTCGCTGTTTTAAGTGCCTGCAATGAGCCAGATTTTTTTTTATCGATGTTAAATGGCTCTAAGAACGTCCGCTTTAAGAGACAAATAAACAATTTCACAAAATAAAAGATACGGTGAGCACGGTAAGGGATTAATTGAAACGTTTAATTTCAAAAACCAGTCAACAAATAAGCTCGAAAATTTTGAAAACGCATTTTTATTCTTATTTCAAAATTCTTCGATAAAAGTTACAACATTGTAAACTAAAATGTACACATATATAGCAATTTTTTTTATCAGTAAAAAGTGTTGTAGTGTTGTAGTCTTGATGGAATAATTTAATGCGATGCTATAAATGTTTTCTCTAAACTAAAATTTTTTTCTGTTGACTAGTTTTTGAAAAAACGATCCCGTTAACATAATGAGAGAAAAAACTGCGCAAATGTGAAACATGGATTTTTTTAAAAATATTAAAATAGAAAGGTAATATCAGAACTAATCAAACTCAGTCAACCAATATAGGCAATAATGGGCAAAACGATTAGCTGTGAGAGGGAATTATTAACAAGCAAGACAACGTAACAGACGAAATTGCAAAGATATAACAATTTTAAACGTTCATTTTTTAATCAAAGTAAAAATATTATTATTATTTGTATAATAAAAATATTATACAAATAAAGTGCAATCAGGGATACAATTCCCGGTGATACTAGTAGGAATAAAAATTCAAGACGCTAAGACGCCTGGGCGATTAAAAAAAAAAAAGAAAAAAACCTTAACGACTAGTTCTTTCCGAACAAGTATGTTTCAAAAGATGCATTGTATGTATGCATCATGTTTCAAAAGCCATGTTACACTGAATGTTCTGATAAATTCTAAGAACTAATGAATCTGGCGAGCAAAAAAATTTTCCTGGTTCCTGAGATTTTACAAACTTTGTTGGTCTATGTTTAATCATATTTGAAAACATTTTTATAAAATTCTAAAATGAAGATCGCAAAGTAGTTCACTTGTGTCTAAACAACCACTGCTCAAAATGATTCAATCAGGTACCGCGTATTAGCATAACACAGCATCACGGAGGTCTAAAAACAACGCCATGAGAATTAAAGTAAGATCAATGACTAAAACCTAGCAGGAAGAATTTCAATTGTTGGCTGAATTCCAAACGCTCTCACCTTGAGGGGGCGGTAAAGCGGCTTCTGAGAGAGAGGATTAAGAAAAGAAACAAAAAAGAGAAGGGAAAAAAAGAAAAAGAAACTATGCATACATTCCAAGAGGAGAAAATTCTGATGCGAAAGAGGAGATGCGAGACCTATAACAAGGAAACTAAATTAGGCGGCTAGAGAAGAATTTACAACTAAGGGTAAATGTTAAAGAATGCTTTTGCAACCGATGAATCTGACTACAATCACAGACATTTCTTTTGGAGTAAAATACTTTTAATTAATTTGAAGTTTTGTTATTATTGTAATAATTAGTATTTTTATATTAATATTACTATTAGAATTTGCAAAGCAAAAAGCTGCACAAGAAAGTCTTGAAAGTACAATCGAAGAGCTGGGTTCCTTTAATTATGAATGATCCAAATACAATGATATAAGAAGGTAGGGAAGACCGACCAGTCAATTACCCCCCTCCCCCCCCCCCCCGTGAATGAACACTTGGTTATTTTTGTAGAAAAATAAGTTTAAAAACATTGTTCCGAACTGAATTGAGCAGTTGCCAATTAGCTCAAAACCTTTCCAAGAAGAAAACTACTAGAAAATGATGTGCTTGTCTATTGGTGGGTGGGAGGGGGTGTTTATTCAGTGGGTCAGAACATTTTCCTTTCAACACAAAAATGATGCAGAACACTGAACGTTCGATCAAATTTTTAAAAATAATTTTATGCATCATCTCACGTATCTTTACTGTCATGTGGCAAATGCAACAATTTTCAACCATGCTACGAATTTTTTCAAATGAAATATTACTTAAGTATTCATTCACTGTGATCGGTTTACCCTATATAAGTTTCTTCAAACTGCTCATTAGAAAAATAAACACTAATAGATATTTTCAATCAATCAAACTTTAATCACGTCTACCGCGAAGCAGCAATGACAAAAACATGACATTAAATCAAAGGTCGACTCGAACAATGAAAATCAACGACTGGAAAGCGAGAAGCCCTCACAGACTTCCATATTGTTTTTTAATCGTTCCTTCATTCGATTCAAAGCTTAAAATGGCAACCATTCAAGCAGCGGCAGTGTATAAACGGATCGAAGCTCAAATCATTCGACTCGAAAGGAAAAAGAACGCTATATAAATAACTCTCATGATGGAATGGGGTTATTTCAACCCATGATGATTCAATACAGGCGGTAAATGTTTGATTTTGGTGGGGAGAGGGTTGGTTGTGTAAAACATTCTTCTACATCAAAACGATTTTTTTTTTTTTTATAAATAGGTGCCCAGATGCCCTGATTTTATCAGGATTGTTTTGATTTTTAGAAGCTTGTATGTTTCTAAATATATCCTGAAATGTGAGTTATCATCCCGATTTGTCCTGAACTTTTGGATTTTTTTCCAGACAAAATTCTGCAAAAAGAAACATTTCATTGGTGCCGGTGATTAGAGCATACCGACCAGTGAATGAACACTTAAGCGAATTTTTAATTTCAAAAATTTATAGCGTCGGAAAAATTGTAGTATTTGCCACATGACAATAAAAACACTTCAGATGACATACATAGTATTAAAAAAAAAAATGGGAGAGCTTTTATGGTTCTGCATCAGGTTTCATGGGGGTTGAAACGGAAAAAAGTGCCCAGACCCAGAGAATGAAAACCCCTGCCAGTGAACAAATGCAGCATTTTCTGGTTATTTTCTTTCGGTAAACGTGTAGAAAGAAGTTACTTCTGCTGATTTATCTTTAAAAAAATTCTGAAAACCTTATTTTTTTCATGAAAACAATGAGGTGTTCATTCACTGGTCGGTCTACCCTATTTATTGAAAACCCTTGATTTAAAGCAAAAATTTTCCCCACGCTTAGCGCAACGCGTATTTTCTGTCGGTTTCAGATCTCTACATAATGTATGCCTATATTATACTTCAAGGCAATATTTTTTTTATAATGCCTATTGTAACAAAGTATTTGTTTTCTACAAGATTAAATGAAAAGTATTTTTGTATTGCTTATGTTTCTATTTCACGTCTTGACTTTCAAGCAGATTATCATATGCATGTGCAAATACATTACTAAAATTTATTTGTTTCAGTTGTTAAATTGATTTATCGAAATCGATCAGACGTTCAAACATTCTAAAAAGTAACTGAAGTATTGTTTGAAAGCTAATGGAATAACTTTCCAGTTGTTTAAATGTTCTCGTCTTGAAACACTTTACTGGTGAAGCTAAACGTCTTAAAAATTTCCTAAGCTTAAGAAATTACGATCGTGAGCGCTACAGTTATTATTAATGAAAATGGTACATAAGTCCACCGTGCACCCAATCCGAAATAAGTAGCGAGAAAGCTCAGGGACTAACGAATTTCTGTAATACGGTTTTTAATTGCTAATATGTTGCAAATTTGAAAATAGCTAAACTCGCTTATTTGCAAAATTATACTTTTTTAATTTATTTATTAACTAGCTTAATACCCGGCGTTGCCCGGGTGCTTATTAATACAACATAGCATTCAGGGAAAATAAGTTTGAAAGAGTTCTATTCATATGGGTATAAAATAATTTGCATCAATCAGTCTCTTAGGTACAAACTTTGAAAAAAACTAAAATATTACAGAAAGTTAAACGTTTACAGAAAAATAGTCTTATCAAAAGGTGAAAATTAAAGATAAATGTTGTCTGTGCTTTGCCGCGTCCACTGGCATGAAATATATGCACATGGAAGTGAAAAACTTGCATCAATTTTACTCGCCAAATTTAAAATATTAACTTTTCTCTATTAATTGTTCCCACCTACAAAGTAAAAATTATTATAACTCAGAAATAAATCTATTTCCTCGTTCTGAACGCTTATCTCCATTACAGATGCAACTGTCGTCGCATTGCAAATTTGAAATTCAAATCCGTGGTTCTTTTTATAAAGTCCACATGAATTATGATTGTTTTTTACTTATTTCAATGCGAAAAGGAAATAGGTGAGCCTTAAATTGAAAATTCATTACTTTAATCGTAGTCATTGTTGGAAAATACTCATATTTAAAAATCTTAAATTTCATCAATTTGAATGCTAAAAGGCCTATCTCGATTACAATATAAATAGGCTAGATTCTTATAAAAGGGTCTTTTTGACAAAAAATTTAAATTTGAGCTTTTTAGATTTTTTAAAATTTCAAGACCCCGCCTATGAGAATTCTAGGGCATCAAGGAACCTCTGTGTCAAGTTTGATGAAAATCTGACGCAAACTGTGGATTTGTATAGAGAACAAGTATACATACACTCATTTTTATAGATATAGATGTATTTCTTTTTACAAAAGTGAATATCAAGGACGAATTTAACGTTGATGCAAAAAGTGCTTGGACCCCTCCCGAAATAAATTTAGAACTACTCCTAGTGCATAAGGATTTTAATATTTTCAAACATACATTTAAAAAGTTCTTTTAATATTTGTACTGGAGCCCCTCCTAAAATAAATTCCTATATACGCTCCTAATGAATGTTAATATAAAATTCCCTAAAAATACCGATACGGTCAGTAAACAGACAATGAATGATACAATCCCGATGTGTGTGAATGTACTGACGCGACATCTACTCATACCATCAAGCAATCGGCGATGTGCTCCATTATGTGCAGTGCATATTACCATGGAAACGAAAGGGAAACAATACTCCGTCGTGCAGTAATGCAATAGCCACAAAATTTATGCGCTTTTACTTTCGGAATTCGTGAAATAAGATTAAAATAAGTGTAAATAAATATCTTTCCCGATCCTAAAAAGCATTGATTTTAAAAGATGGCATAATGTAGTGTTTCTTAACCTTTTTCAAATCGCCGACCGGTAAGATTGAAGCAAAAAAAATTATGAATGGGCTCTTTTTTTACATTACTATGCATTAAACTAAAAAATAACGGTTTTTATTATCATTTATTCATTATACTATTTGAATGTAAGGCCAACCAATTATTAAGCAAGTAAATCAATGGAAAAAGTAAGATAGAGAACAGACTCTTCTGATATCATTTTCCAACCTATTAACCACATTTAAATCAATTTTCGCTGAAAGGGTATAAGTCCTAAACTACAAATTTTTCAAGGAATAAAAAAACTTCTTTCTAAAGAAATTTTGTCATTTCAAAAAAACGAAACTATAATATTTTCCAGTTATTGGGTCGTAACAGATTAAGTTGGAAACGCCCTTTTAATACAAATCAAGAGTCGATCTTCGAACAATATAAAGCCATATCAATCACGCTATTTGAACGAAAAGTGATTCATTTAGAAACCGTGTGAACCATGTTTATGAAATTTCAGCTCCGAAATTTCATAAAATAAACACACACACACAGATATTCAAAGAAGGAATTGAACACTGTTAGTGGCCGTGGCGTAAAATTTAATTTTTAGATATATCGCTGGGTGAATTTATTGTACAGAAATTTGGAGATAATACCAATGAAATTTAGAGCTTACTCATCCAATTCAAGTTAATTTCAAAATATATCACTTAATTTATTTCTTGGAGAGAGAAAAAAAAATGTGTTCAAGGATTCCCAAAATGGGAGACCTGACGCTAAAAAGAAAAAATGCGGACATCATACAGAAAAGAATCAAAATTAGTCTCAAAAACTTACAGCTTTTCAAGTGAAAAATTCCGCTAATAAAGGCAAAAAAAAAAAACTTCGCTATGGAAACGGTTTATTACTACCTAACGGAACCTACAGGTAGCAAGCATACTTCTGCCAAGGTTATTACGGCGATGCCTCGTAATAATCGGGCAAACAATGTGATTCCTTCACAAGGCTGAAAGGGCGGATTGCGTTTGGAAGACAAACACAGAGCAGGATGGGACGAGAAAATGTGGCGACGCTCCTGGGAGGGAAGTGTAAAAAGTCTTTTTTATTTATTATTTTTTCAAACGGAAAGGAAAGTCTGTTTGTCGAAGGAAGACACACAAAGCGACTGGAAAATGATTTAAGAGTTATTAGACAAGAAAATGCTCACCTACTGCTTCGGTGAGCGTGTGACAAAAATGTTGTTGGAGTGGGAAAAGAAGTCGGTCTCAAGGAAAAGAGAGATGCAAGATTTAAAATGTCGGTTTTGGATGACAATTACGAAACAACGTTCCTAGTATTTCATGGATGGGAGGGAAAATAATAACACAATAATAAATGCTAATTTTCAGTTTTTCACGCAGCATTTTTTCTTTTTCTTTTCTTTTCGTTTTTATTTCATTTTTACAAAGCCAGACTTTTTTTTTCAATGTAACCTTACAAAGCGAAAAGCAGGCGAAACGAAACAAGAAAGCAGGAGAAATTTTTGTATCTTGGAACCAGATGATAGTACAAAATTGACAATTTTCATATTTCGTTAGGCATAAATTCTGGAAAAATTAATAAATACAATATAACATTTATATTTTTAAGTTAATGAGTTTTTACAGGTAATAAATATATTTTTACTGAAACAAAGAGTACTTTCCTTTCTTTGATTTAAGATTCTTTTGCTTTAACAGTCATTATGTTAGCTGAATTTTTCATACTAAGTTGAAAGTAACACTAAAATGACTCTTGATTGAATCCTTGACAGTCAAAGTTCAAGGAATTCCTTAGAAAGCAGGAGTAATTACACTGGAGGCAGATCAGAACTTTAACTCTAAAGCAGGAGAGTTGGTAAGTCAGCAAAGCTATAGGGTGTGAAAATTTCACACATAGCAATGATCTCTAATCATAAATTGTTACAATATTATTTTATCAAGATTGCTTGCATGTTTAATTATTTAGTACCAGGGGACCGAGCCCGCTCGGTTAAAAAAAAAAAGAGGTTTGTAAACTTGTGTTTTTTTCTAAAATGCGAAGTACTTATTTAGATATACTTGAAAAGCATTTTTAAGCCTTTGGTTGCAATTATGCTTTTAAAACAGCCCTAATTTGTTTTAAAAAACACAACCTTATTTAATCCATGCTCACCGTAAAATCACACCCAATTTCATTTCATTTGGCGCCTAAAGCGCGGGAGGGGTTGATGAGAATGGATGCAGAGTCCATGTTCTCCAGTACGCATTTGGTTCCATTTGGTTTTGACTTTCACTTGACTTCACACTCCAAGGTTCCCCCCGTACATACCACAACTCGTAGTTTAACCGGGATGGGGCTTTGAAAAGCGCTCTGTTAATTTTTGAACCAGGCCCAAGGGCCGAGCAAACCCTTGGCCCAGCATCCCCCAGAGGTATCGTTTCACTTGGAGGATTTTATGACCACGAACATTTTTAACGTCCCCCAGCCAAAATTAATGAAGACGGTGGATCTTTGATCGTTCGTTCGTTTCGTTCATTTTTGGGCTATATGCCCAGGTTTTTTTGATGAGGACTACAATCTAGTGTTTTTCCTCCGTTACATGTGATTTTTATTACATATATCTTGTACAATGTCAATGTATGAAAGAGTTACATCACTAAGGAAGAAAAGTACATCCGGAGCTGGAGTGGGAGTCCAACACACCATCTCAGAGTTATCGGCAACACGCCTTAGACCGCTCGGCCACTGAGACCCCGATCTTTGATCGGCTGGGCTTCCTCTATATGATCGGACCGGGACCCTCTGGTTACGAGTCCGACGATTTACCGATCGGCCCCCTAACGCGGCCCACACCCAATTCTAACTTTCTTTTGATCGATCTCTTTTAAATTTCAAAAACAATAAAATTCTAACGTGTTGCCAAAACTCGTTTGCCAAATACCATAAAAAATTAAATTTACGCTGATGTGATTAAATATGAAATCCATTGTTCTAATAAAACGTGGTTGCTATGAAACAGTAACAATAAGAGTAATCATAAAGAAAATGGCGAAAGAAAGCTCGTCAAACTTCTAATGAAGGCACAAAAAACGGGGTTTTTTGTGAAAACTCGCGTTTTTACAGAAAAAAAGCCGATGTAGATGAACTCAAAAACTAAAACTTTATCTTAATACAAAATTTTATCAAAATCGTTAGAGCCGTTTTCGAGATCCGAAATATATATATACAAGAATTGCTCGTCTAAAGATATTAGATAGATGTAATTTTGTTTTGAAACTTATTATTTTAAAAAAATTGAGTTTCGTATTTATTGATTTTTTACCTGAAATATGTTACTAAACACTCTTGAGGAGGAAAAAACGTGTTTAAAACTAACTGTAACACTTTTGTACTCAAGTTTTAAAAGTTCAAGATTGTTTTACTTGAAAAGTAAAACAATCCGATTTTTATATCGTGTAAGTTACCATAAAATTGAAGAAATGTCGCTGGACAATCACCACTGCTTTTATCCCATGTAAGGCCCCTATATAAACATGTAAGGCCCCTATATCTATATAGCGGCTTTAATCCCATGGCTTTTGAATAAATGAAACAGCCTGTATAAGACACTATCTAGTGAAGCCTTGCTTTAACATTTCAAAAAACAATAACAATTTAACGTTGCCAAATATCATAAAATTTAAACTCGCGCTGATGTGATTAACTATGAAATTCATTGTTAAATTAAAACGTGATGGTTGCTTGGTAACAATTGATAATAATCATAAAGAAAATGGCGATAAAGAAAGCGTCTCAAACTTACTTAATGATGGCACAAAAAAACGGGGTTTTTTGTGAAAACTGGCGTTTTTACAGAAAAAACGCCGACGTAGATGAACTCAGAAACCAAAACTCCATCTAAATACCAAGTTTTATCGAAATCGTTAGAGCCGTTTTCGAGATCCGAAATATTTATATATATATATATATTTATATATATATATAGTATATATATAATATATATATATATATATATATATATATATATATATATATATATATATACAAGAATTGCTCGTTTAAAGATATTAGATTCATTTATTTCTGATTTTAATTTTTCAATTTTTTTTGTAAAAGTGTGATGAATGACATGATATCCCCCCCCCCCCATTAAAAGTCACTATGCATCAATATACATCAAAAGTAGACGACACTTCTCTTCAAGAGTCGCCCACAAATCTGTACCTCAGAACCAGACTAACGTAAGTCCATTTTCGTCATTTTTCGGTAGAGGGGAAAAACGATTGTCGAATACATCGCTTTTCCCCTCTACTGAAAAATGACGAAAATGGACTTACGTTAGTCTGGTTCTGAGGTACAGAAATGATGTCACGCTTTGATGGGACAGGGGGATTCGACGAAATAGCGAGACTGACAAGGGTGGTGAGCAGGAGGTAACATGGAGTGAAGTTATTTTTGTAATAAAGAGTAACACTTTTAATTTGACACGTAGATTTCCAACCCTAGGTGCCAAATATGACGCCCAAAATTAAAAAGAATTTTTTAATGCAATCAATTTTTGTCTTTTAAAAATCAGGTTCTATACTTTATAAATATGCAATCGACAGTGTTTTGTGTTGCATACAGTAGTGCATACTGGCAGTCTGTTTAATGATTTTTTTTTAATTCATTTTCAGAAATTTAATTCAATAAAGACGGCACCCAAGTTGTTCGTTTTGATACCTTAAAACTTGTACCAGGCACCATCATGAAGCCCAGTTTTAAATACTTATTTCTGTCACTGCATGCGATAAAAAAAAAGGGGGGGGAGGAGTGAGGTGAAGAGTGACAAAATAGGGGAAAGGGGTCAAATGCATTGAAAAAAAATCTGAAAGCATTTATGGACATTGGACAGTCTCTTACGTGTTATTGAATAAACCAAATAAGGCAACGTGCATTAGTTAGGAGCAATCGCCACAGCTTCACCATAAGCTTAAATGTTTTTAAACTACCCGAGTAGTTATAAATCCCATTTTTTACCCTCTAACTCATTATTTCTCAAAAATAATGGGCAAGACATGAAAGAGGTAATGAAGCATTGCTCAAGCTTCTGCTCAAAACAGTTGTTTGATCAATGACTTTTTAGGAGAGGAAATAATTGCATAAATGTGACCATTAAGGAAAAAGGAGGAGCTAGGAGGGGTACTTGCCGTCGTATGGAAAGCTTTAAACACGTTTCCTCAAGTTAAACAATTAGGGAGAGAGGGCGGGATCAATGAGAGTAAATAAATACTTGTTGAAATGCCACGTTCAACTAATTTACAACCACTTAACATACCTGAAAAGCTGTTGTTCCAAAATTCTTATCAAAGATCTTTGGAAAAAATTAAGTTCTTTCGCAATCGGATGTGCGTATAAAGTGGAGGAAGAGTGATGATAAAAAAAATGGACATGCATGCAATGTACCTGCCTTCAATGAGCGACTTCCAATATTACTTTATTAATTTTGATTTTCTAATTAATTTCGTCTTACTTTGATATTCAATAATATTTTCAAGGGAAATGCCAGTTTCCGCCCTGTTTTTTCCCCCTTTCTACCTCAATATTTTTTCAATGGGCAGAGGGCAAAAAAAATGTGAAATGTAATGAAGTATGGCTCGAGCTTAACCCCAAAACATAATTATGCTATAAAACCTCCTAATACTTAATAAAAACTCGGGAGTTCGCCCAACGGCAGCTATCGTTATTTAAGTAAAGTGGGGAAAATATAAATCACTAAAAGAGCTGTGCCTTCCAATTTTCCTCTTTTTGGAATTTGTTGGCATTCCTTTCTTTGATCCTTAGCATTTTTCTGACTTTGCACGTGAATTAACTTCACAAGAAAAAAGTGTGGGGAGTGGGTCAGTAGAAGATAGACGTGAAATAATAAAAACTACCTTTGCAAACATGCATCGACGAAAAAGTAAACAGCATTTTAGAATAGCTAACCAAAAGAAAAGTTTATTACACATAGAGGTAGGACAAAAAACAATTGTTCTTCCACTTAATCATTACCTGCTTTTCGTTTTTTTTTTTTTTTTTATGATATGTAAGTTTTCTGTTTCAATGAGGCTGCACTAAAACAGAAACTTGTGAGCTGTTATTAGATAATAAATTCGTTTTTTTATTTGATAAATCAAACATACGATCTGATCCTAAAATTTTGTATCTTTTTAACATTTCTTACGTGTATGTCTTTATTTTCGAGTTGGCTGAGTTTTAGTACAAAGCACTTCACTTTGAAAAAAGAAATGCATTATAAATGTACTATAAAAGACTTGTTTCAATTTTCTTACAGTTTTCATAATTAGAATGCCTCCCAGTTTTGTTTATTATTTGTTTTATTTATTTATTTTTTCTTTCTCTCTAGGAATTTAGAGCTTTTTTCAATGACATAGCCTGTTAGAGGATCACAAAGTGTGAGTTAAAAAGAATTTTCTGACTTGTTCAACTCATTTTATAAATTACTCATGGAAAAACAACTAAATTTCCTCCACTTTCACAACAATAAGGATTCAATTTCATTCCAAATAAACTTAAACTAGGAAAAAAAATCTATGACAACGAAATCTTTCAATGAATTAACCGTTTACGATACTTCGTTCTCTACACATTGTTTCATTCTTCAAAAATGACACAAGAATGTAAGAAAATTATGAAATATCTTTTTCACAAAACTTTTACTGTGAAGGGGAAGGGGTCTGAGACAAAACAACAACTACACAGCCAAAACAAGTGCCATCTGAAAGCACTGATCATCTTGAAGCGATTCGATGACCATAAAACAAAAGGTTGCGTTACTATGGAGACGGCACCTGCCCCGACGACGCAATGATGAAGAACTACACTGCAGGAAAGACATTCCAGCAGGCACTTCCGTGTCGCAATTTCCGGTTACATAAAAGCATGACTTAACACGAGCGTCAAATCAACATAACTAATGAGTGAATGAGAAATGTAAAAAAAATTTGTTTCTCAAGCAGACGCACAGTAATAATGCAGGAATATTTCAATGTGCAAGCCTTCATTGAATAATGCATCTTGGCTATAAATCATATGTCTTTGTTGCACATAAAAATCAAAGTTTAAAGAGTAATAAAAACTGTTTTGAAAAAAAAAAATATCAAATAGATTATAAATCAAGTATTCAAAAGGTACCTGCTCGTTATGACTTATGGCTATCGGAATGATTAATTCATTCAGCTTCAAGGTACATCATGTATTTTTATATTTCACATAACAGAAATAATTTTACGAATGAAAAAATTATCATTCCCCTCCTAAGCTTTCATTTAATCATGAAAATAAAATTGAGTTTGCAAAACAAGGAGGGGGGGGGGAGAGACAAAGAGAAAACAAAATGAGATCGATCACCATATCGTTAGAGAAACTTAAATTTACAACTAACGATCTATTCAACAAAGAATTTGTAAAACATACTCTCTGAAATTAACAGCATGAAACAGCCCAAAAAACGTTGAAAAAGCCATTTAAAAATGAAATTTTTGCAGCATCCCAGCAATATACTAAAAGTTCTGCATTAATGATACCTGAACAAATAATAAGAGGATTTGAATCAGTAATTATTTTTTTAACTAAGGCTTTATTGGAAATAAATCCACACAGGGATATCATGAGAGAAAAGGACTAAATAAATTAAAAATACATATGGAACAAAGAAACAAACAAACAAAAGAAAGTCAACAATTGGGAGAACAGCAGCAAACAAGAAAGAAAATAAATAATTACTAAAAGAAATAGTAACTTTTCGTAAAATAGAAATCAAAACACACACCATTTATGACTGAACTTCAAAAAAGCGTACTTATTTACCGAAACATTATCACGGATATGGAACAACCAATAACAGTAAACAATAAACTCACCTTTGCAACCACAGGACCTCGTCGTTCGCTGTTGTTTTCTATCTGCATAACGTATCATATTGTCAAACAACAGTATCCAATCCGTTTCTTCGTCCCATAGAATGCTAGTTCCATTTGGGGACAACAAACCTTCAAATGATTTTGTCTCACTGGTACCCGAATTAGAATCCGTTTCGACAGACCCCCCATTTCCGGGCAACAGCAACATCTGATCGTCCCCGAGCCAAAGGGTCGGATTGGTCCCCGTGGCTCCTTCAAGGGAGGAATCCACAGATTTGCAATCATCACTGCTATCTAATGAAGAAGGAACTTCTGATGGTGAAAGATCACTATGAAAACGAACTCTATGCTCTGGAGTACGATTGCGACTCGATGGACTGTCACCGAGTTTGGACGAAGGTTGGACTCCACAACCGTTGGAGACACTGGAGTTTGTTGAGCATGTAGCGCCATTCTGTTTGTCCTGAATTGACACAGAATCGGTGAGAAATGATTTTGTGCAGTTCACAGTATCCGCTTGACCCGATCCATTGGTAAACTGAACTTCAACCTTTGAAGAATTTCTGTCACATGTATCAAGTACATTGATTGCTACCTTAGAATCCTTGGTAGAAGCAATAATTCCGGAAACATCACAGATGTTCTTATGCATGTCACCCGCACCATTGCTTTCTTTAGTTTGATGATGGTATTTACCATTGGTAGATGAAGTATAATTAATCCCATTCGTTGCAGAATCGGCTACATCGGAACAAATGCTGCCATTTTCCAGTATTTTCTCTTGATGCTGTTCTTTTTCATAAGGCTTTGTTGTTGGCATGGATTTATATTATTACGTACTTATGTCGGGCACTTACGGGGATTGATATTGCATTATTCACGTTAGAAAAACAAGGCACAAATCTCACGACACATTTCCTCACGTTGATGTGAAACTAAATTAACAAGTGCAGAATAAATCACAGCACTGTTAAGACACTTTTGGGCCAAATGCTACACTAACACAGATGGGCTCACTAAGGTTATGTATACAACTATAAAAAGCTAAATATTTTCCAAAAACACTTCACAAAATATGTCTTCCCTTCAAGGTAATCAATTCCAATATGGAATCATTCAATCGCTTACTAATGGATATCTTTCATTCCTGAATTTGACAATCACATCAAACGACAAGAGTAAACAAATCAAACAAAATTCTCGACAGGGAGAAAACACAACTATAAAAGTAAAAAATTATTCCTATGACTCATCTCAGCCGGCACACACTATGAGCACGTTTTCTCTCCTCTTGTATATTTTTCTCCGGCGCAGAGTTTAATCCACAAGCTCACGCTACGCGGTATGAACCGAACTCTGTTGTTGTCAATCCCTTCTCCCTCCCTGCCAAACGAAAGCGATTGTCGCTCCACCCCCCAGCTGTTTTCCGCGACGATCTTGGCCAATCAGGAAAAGGAAGAACAATCCGCCCTTCAAAGGGATATATTTTTTTCACGGAATAGACGACATTTTTGCTTGCGCTCCCGCTTGATTATTCTCAGAATTTGTTTTTTTTTTTTTTAATTTAAATAAAAAATCAAGGAATGCAAAACGAAAACATTATTTTATAACTTAGAAGGTTGGAAAGGAAAAGTAGTATATGTACTATATATATATATATAAAGTATATTATATTGGATAAACATTTCGTTGTAAAAACATGTTTTTGTTCCAAAATACCCACATTTCTTGTTACTCTCTCAATTCATCCCAAATCTCCCTCCTCTCCCAAAGAGTGACATCCCTTAGCAGAAAACGTATTGGGAAGAACAATTCACGCAGGTAATTTGATTCACTATTTCAACGAATTTAAATGCAACAATGATCGAACATAGCAATGGAGGAATTTTTTATCAGCGCAGATTATGACATTGAAAATTGGATCTGAATTTGGGAGCTATTTTCTCCATTTATACCTGTAAGAACTGTTATAATCCCTTTCCCCAAACACACGGAGATACTTCTGATACAGCTAGTTGTGTGTATTTGATGTACAGGGATGAAAACAACTTAAAGTCAAAAAAGATGAAAAAATTGTGCAGACATATATATTTTTAATTATTACGCAAAATTTCAGTCATGCGAGAACTCTTTTTAATTTTCGTCGTGAAATCGAAAGAAAGTAAAATCGGTAGATTGAAGGCGTTTTATATTATTTTTAGAATATCTTAATTGTTCATTCCCTCTTTCTTTTTAAGTTATTCATAACAATGTAGAAACAAAAAAAAAAAGAAGGAGGGGAGGTTGAAATTTTAAATGAACTAGACAAGTGTATCTGAAGAAATAAATTCTTTTAACTAATATTGTATGGTCTTTAGTTATTTTGATAGATTTAAAAAAAAAAATAATAATAATTTTCACGATTTTTTGAATAAGATCTCTAATGTTTTAGCTGAATTTTCTTAATTTTTACCTCTTACATTGGAAACTTATATGTTTCTGGCAGCAGGCTATTTTCAATGGATGTATAATGTTATCACTATAAATTACAATGCTTTTCAACAATTTTCTCACCCCCCCCTCCCCCCCTCCAATTCCGAAAAGCTGGCACCGATGCACACGAAATTTATATGAAACAAAGCAAAGGTTTCGAAAACGACACTTATAACATTTGATACCGCTGTTTTTTTTTTATGATTTTTCAGAAAACTATAATTATATTCTCTTTTCTTTTTTTGTTTCTTGAGAAACTAGAAGTTGCTCCTCAGAAAAAGACGCCTTGCTTTATATACATACAACTTGGAAGCGGATGGGATTTGTATCATTTGCCTCGAAGGATGTCGTAGTAAAAAGCTAAATAGAATCGGATATGAACAATCATCGTAGTTACGACACGCTTCCTCGAAGCCAAAATCAGCTCGAGTCAAGAGCAGCACCTCAGATCAGACTGATATCTACATGGAAGACGAAGGAACGAAATAGAAGAAGAAAATAAATAACAAGTTGAGGAATGATTAAAAGTAACAGGAAAAGTGCAAGATGAAAGAAAAAGATGTGAACATAACGCTAAAAAAATAACGAAGGATGGATCGTCCATAAATATCAAAGGATGTCACGTTCTGGGGGGAAGGTGAATCGTGACCAGAGGATTCCCAATAGAAGGTCGTCACTGCGACCTCCCAAAAAGTCCCTCATTCGGCCCATTTTATTTGACGATTCGGCAAATTGAAATTAACTAGTGCAAAATTGCATTTATTTCCGAAGTCAAAAATACATCGTTTCATTTAATGTAGATATGTGCCATATGTGCATGATCACATTTTATTACTCGGTAAAATTTGAAGTTTCATTCGGCAAAATAAGAATTTTTCCAATGCCAAAAATTTAAGTGCGGGGCGCCCTTGCTTGTGACCAGGTAGGTTGTGACCAAATGAGGTAACAACGTCACACCACACATTTTTATAACAAGCTGCTTACAAAAAGGAATGTGACATGTGACAAGGGGGATGATTAAGGTGACACTTTGTGACAAACGGGGAGGGTATCAAAAATGTTGACAAAAGTGACATCATTAGTAGATAGTAAAAAAGCGAAATTAGTGTTTATGCAATGACAAAATTTACTGCTTTAGAGTAGAATCAATATATTAAAAAAAAAATGAATAAAAACTTACAATACAGTAAGCTGATGGCAAGATAAAATAAATATGAAGGAGTTAACGGACATGCAAGACGAAACTGAATGATGAAATGAGGGTATAAAATTGAAATATCTAAGGAAATGAAATAAGATAATGGAATAAAAATGAACAACACGTAAAAAAATTTAAAAATTTAATCAAAAACAAAAAGAAATGTAATGTATAATAAAACAATGAAATAATAATATATATACATAAACTAGCTGACCTGGCGAACTCTGTTCCGCCTTAAAGGCAATAAAAAGGCAAATTTTTGAATTTATTAAGTTCTTTTTATTAGAAAATACAAAAAAAAAAGTACCTACATTAATCATCCATTATTGTTTCTGTATTTACAACCTATTTTACTGCGCTCCAGAAGCTGTCAGAACATGTGCTTTATGTCGCCCGGCGACAGAGGCTCAAAAAAGGCTTAGTTAAAAAGATATTTTTTTCGGATTCCTTATCAACTGACTGCTCCATCCATAAATCCATCCAAACAAACTTTTGTATATATAATAGTAGTGAGAAGAACAGCTACTTAAATGCAGTCCAGGAGCTATCCCATCAAGCGCTTTCCACCTCAGCCTCAGAGGCGTAAAAACTCTTAAGTCACAATCGTTTCTGACAGCTTATCACATATAAATTTCAAGGGAAGTAATGCGTTTGTTTATAATTTACTTCACGAAAAAGTCAAATAACACTCAACGCACCGCTAACTTGCAACCTGTTTACTGCGCTCCGGAAGCTGCCAGAACGTGTGCTTTATGTCGTTCAGCGATGGAGGTGTCAAAAAAGGCTTAGCCAAGAATACAGAAAAGCTGGTAGCTAAATAAATAATTTGCAATAAAAAATATATTGCGGTCCTAAATTGAGATAAAAACTATCCTATCATTTAAGTTGGACCAAACTGAAACTGTGTGCAAAATTTGGTTAAAATCGGTTCAGTAGCTGAGGAGTCCATTGGCCACAAACACAGGGACACGTAATTTTTATATATTAAGATATATATAAAAAATATATCTATATATTTTTATATATGTATATATATATATATATATATATATATATATATATATATATATATATATATAGAGAGAGAGAGAGAGAGAGAGAGAGAGAGAGAGAAGAAGAAGAAAAAAAGACACGAAAAAAAATTTCTGAGTAGAAAATATAAATTCAAATGGTTCAAAATTCAAGGGGTATGGGAGAACATGTAATTTGATTATATCGTACTCTACTCTTGAACTACGTTCAAAAGCAAAGTTGTTTTATAGAGACCTTACTGAGCACTAGTAAGATATCAAAGGTTATTTTTCATCTTTGAAGACGACTTGAAACCACTCAACCAGAAACAGCAGTAACATTTTTTTTTTCCCTCGCCCAATGTTTCAAAAAGCATTCGCTAATTTATAAAAATTGACTAGCGTACAACTGAAGAGAAAGAGAGTAAGTTCAGTTTTCAATTAGCGCTAAGAAACTCAACTCGATTACAGATAAGACATAATACAGGATGAAAGCGTAGTGAAATTTAACGAAGCAAAACTTATTCAAACCTTTTTTTTTAATACGAAAAGAAAGAAAAATAGAAGATAACAAGCGAGTTCTTTCTTATACGGGTGGGTTCTTACACTATCAGATAAAAGGAAGGCAAGAAAGAAAATACATCTTCAACACAGAGAAAGAGTGAAACAAACTGACTGGTGTTTACTTTTAAAAAGTCCTTCAAAATGCACAAATATAGACTGCTTTGTACAAAAATTATTCTTCTGATTCCATCTGGAACCCATATTTCGAACTTTAACTTGGCATCTGTTTTTTTTTTTTTTTTTTTCTGGACAATGTTCACTTTTTTACTTCAGTAGTCAAGAATTTACGCAACACAAAAAAATAAAAACACAAAACGAAGTTCAAAGTGAAATGATTTTATGCAAATAAATATATTTTGCATTAAGTTATTGTATATGCGGAAAGACGAGTCTCAGTTGCACTAGCAGAGATGCATAGCTAGCAATTATGGATAGAATTAATGTTTTTAAGTACCATTCAATGTTACCAAACATATAATCATGACTTAAAAAAGTAACAGAAATGTAATAGTAATTATCGACCTCCTTCCGTAATTTCACAGATTCAAATCATTTTTTCAAAGAACAGAATATTTAATTGCTTGAAACACATGTGGATGAATGTTTTGCAGTTCAAATAAAACAGAAAAACCACGTTCGATTGCGCCATTATCTCTCCAAAAGTCAATCGAATTCCCGTGCCTTTCAAGATCCACCTGTAAACTATTATCATTAGTACGAATATTCACGTTGTATTTTGAGATACTTGAATACCAATTTTTTCGTATTTTACGAAGATCCTCTAAAAACTTTCTGAGAGAGACATAGTTATCATATTCAGGGAGAAAAATGGTCCAAGGTGCCACCTTCGAAGAATCGATTGGCGCCAAAATGAAATCAGCACCTGTTTTATCTCAAATCCGGATGCAATAGTTTTTTGTTTTTTTTTTTTTTGGTTGAATCTGTTTTATTTCTTGAAACACAGCGGGGCTCATAATACCAGACTTTTTTTTTTTTTTGGTTTACTTTTTTCCGACTTTTCGCATTACTTCCTTGAGATGCAGTAGTCACACTAAATGAGAAAAAACGTTCGATTGCACTGTCCCCTAGAATCGATTAGCCCCAAGTGTTTCCTCGGAGGCCAATTATTGTCTGAATCTTAGCATTACTTCTTGAGATACTCGTAGCATTATTCGCTCTTAAAGAGAAAAACATTCGATAGCACCTCCCTCGTCCCCAGTCGCCCCAGTGCGCCACAAACTAATTCGCAGTAATTCACATAAGGGTACATGCGTGCGCCAACCAAATTTTGTTCTATTACGTTTTGAGTTCAGAAGGTGGGGGAGGGGGGTACAGCACAAATCGTTCACATTCATACATTTGGATAGACTGACATTTCCCGAAAAATTTTCAAAATACACCCCTCAAAATATAATTCCGACGAAATTCCAAAACTTTCACGAATCTAACGTTCTTTCTGTGTAATTGATACAGAAGAAAATACAGCCATGCTACATTTTGAAAATCCGCACATGCAGTGAAGCTTTTAGTTGAAGATAATGCTTCCAAGAAAAAGAGAAAAAGCTGAAATTGAATGCTCAAAATTAACTACTTCAGCTGTCTATTCAATCTGATAGCATTAATTACATTCTCCGAAGCGGGGGGGAGGGGGCACACAGAACAACTTCATGCCAAGAATCGAAAACAGACTCCAATCCTCGGCTTGATTGGAACGACTGACTACATCTCATTCTGGCGATTGAACAAGAGCGGAACGAAAGATTGGACACGCCCAATATTAAAAAGAATTTCCCGTTCAAGAAGAAGCTAAAGAGTGATTTCATGATAAAAGGGAAAAAAGATTTATGACTTCGAAAGAGGATAGATATTATTCTGAAATCTTTTCGGGAGAAAATCTATTTTAGGTGATGATGGATTGGAATCAATTTGGATGCGAAGGGAGATAGATGAGAGATATTTACATGCTTCTTAAGCGGGAAAGGATTTATCCTATTGCCAGAAGCTCGTTTTTCGCGCGATTAGACTCTGCTTTTCGATGTTTGGATTCAATTATTGATTCGTGATACAAGTGAGGAGCGGGAGGGATTTGGGTCATCTTACATGGCCCTTTGGTGTGTTTTACTGAGTGGCGTGCGACATAGCCAGCATCCAAAATTTTATGGGAAAGCGTTCTGACTTTCAAGACATCATTAAAAATCAACTTAAAGTTCCTCATAAGTTGTTAAATTACGAAAAGTTTCGGGGAAGATTTGCCGAAAACTCCTCTTAACTTCATATAAAGTTGAATAAAATTACATTTTTTGAGCGTCAATTTCAAAAAATTATCGGTTCACTAAACAATGCTAAAGATGGTCTACAATCCAGTTTTTTAAGGATTTCATGGTCGAAATTTTCCGGGAGTGTGTGCCTGAATATTTCCTTCCCCCATGATTGCCTAAAACCACGTTATACAACTAAAACAAAAATTAAAGAAAAGCGAGGAGAGAGTCCCTGAACCCACCACTTCCTAGCATAATTGAAAATAATTAACAATTACGTTTTTAAAGTTTCAATTTCGGAAAATGGCTAAGGCGCGACCCGAACCTTCTTTTCCCCAAACATTAGTAAAGATCTAGTCTGTAATGCATTTTGAAGACAATACAAATTAAGAGAATTTTCCGGGGTTCGGCCCCGAATCTCTCTTTCCCTTAACATCACCAAAAAATCGTCTAAACCTGCGTTTTTGAGCTACAATATCGAAAAATGTCCGGAGGACAGCCCCCTTCTATCTCTCCTTAACAAAATGGAAGATAACATGCTTTTTTTAAGTTTCAGTTTCGAAAAATGGACAAGGGAACGCCCACGCATCACTTCTGCCCATATCATTACCAAACATCGTCTTAAGACAAAAATGCATTTTTAAGACTACAAATTCAAAAAAAATCTTGGGGAGATGCACCCGGAATTCCTTAAACATTTGAAATACTTTAGGGGCAGACAATTTAAAACACCTCCTCCTTAGAAAAAAAAAAGTCCCCGACGGTCCTGGTTGTGATGCAATATTTTTTTTAAACAATCATAAGTGTGTTAAATTTATTCAGGCCCTCAGGCGGCAAAACAGTTAACCTTTTCATATTTATTTATTAGCACAAACAAGTTCCCATCCCTTTGTATATTCTACACAAAATTTTGTATATTTCTTAGCAATAGTTTTATCTGTATAGAACTTTATTGTGGGATAAATTCATTATGGTCACATTGTGTTAGTTTTCGTTTTTTTTTTCATGAGTTGCCGAAGATTTTGTGGCATGCTCTATTTCTGGCAATTTCTTTTATGTTCTAGTTAAGCAGCTTAGTTTGATGTAAGCAAAAAATCTTATCAAACAGGAGTGAAGCATCACCTCCGAGTATTTTAATTGACCTACTTCCATATCTCTGATATCCAGATAACATCTTTCTTTCATCTCTTCACTAATTGCATCCAGACCTTGTGGAAAATAGTTCAAATTTGTATTCAAAACTTTGAAACTCGCAGCTTTAGTTTTTGAGGTGGATGCTCAAAAACTAGTCAGGAGAGACCAGTAGGACAACATTAGAGGTTCCGAGAATCTTACGTCATTCTTCATGTCTGGCCATTTGTTCTCTTGTAATAGGTAGTGGGTTGATTTTAAATATATTTCAAGTCAAAACGTTTAATGTTTTGATTAATATGGAAAAGAAAACATAATCTTCTGTTAAAAACTATTTTCTGTAAAACCGAGGAAAATTTATTGCAATATGAAAGGAAGAGCATCTATAAGAACAAGATAAAATGAGCTAAGCAGAACATGGGGCCCATCCATGGAAGTTCTGACCAATGAAACAAAATTAGATATTTCTATATTTCACCATTAATTTGGACATGTGGAACATCCAAAGTTGGGAGAAACATCCAAAGTCAACCTCTTATAATTTGCTGTATGTAGATAAAATTTTTGGCCTATTAATATAGCAACAACAAAACAAATCGTAGGTTCTATGAGCTAAGGTTCCAAAGTAAAGGAAACTTATCTCATTAGTTGAGAAATAATACTTTAAACCACTGAAAAAAAATTATGTATAGGGCCATTCCAGGAAAAAGTTGCCATTTTTCCCCCACATGACGGCTCAAATATTTCGTTATAAAGTTATACTTTTAGAAGGTAATGAACAAATGTTTTGCTTAAGAAATCATACATACTACTAGGCTGTAATCTTCATTAACTGATAGGCCAAAGCCTTCAGCCATGTACAAAACGTTGAAGAAAACAGTAAAATATTTGAGAAAATAATAATTGGAGTCATCATATCACTCACATTTATTACTACATCTAGAAAGAAAGGCTAAAATTGCATCTTTTCAACTATAATTTCAGAGTTTTTCCAGGTGAAAGCATTTAATCACCAACTTCCTTTATAATTTCACTAAAGATAGATTTAAATTATTTTTCTAGGAAAATGCTCAAGATCAAAAAGTTGAAAGTCTCTTCAAGAAAGACTTCAGCTCTCAAAAAAGGTAAAGCTGTTAATAATAATTATTGACCTGTGAGTCTGACTCTCTGACTCCAGTGATTTGTAAAAATTTTTGAAACATTGATCAAAATTAAGAACGTGAATTTTTTGGAAAATAATTGTTTGATGACTAGTTTGCAGTATGGTTTCAGGAAAGCTTCAAACGTGTCCAACAAATTTGTTACATTTCTATACAATGGCTTTAGATTTAAAAAAAATGTGCAGATGTTGTTCATTGATTTTCAAAAAGCTTTTGATAAAGTATTGCATGTAACACAACTCAGTAAATTAGCTGTTACAGGAATAAGAGGAAAAATTTAGTTTGGGTTAGAAATTAGCTGACAGGAAGGAAACAAAGAGTAGTTGTTAGGGGTAACGATTCGAAATGAAGTGAGGTTTTAAGTAGGGTTCCTCAAGGATTAGTTTTAGGTCCCCTTTTGTTTATTATTTTTATGAAGGATGTTCATGAAACTGTTTCTGGAAACATGAATTGTTTTGCTGATGATGTCAATGTGTTGAGGATAATAGATAATGATGAACAAGTAAACGAAAATCAGCCAATAGAGGATTTGGATCATATTACTAAGTGGACAGACAAGTGGGGTATGGCACTTAATGTTGGAAAATGTCGAATGCTACATTTAGGTCATGGAAATAAGCATACAAGCTATTATTTATGGTTTAGGGTCAAAATGTCGCGGCCAAAATGTCGCCGAGCCAACATGTCGCGGTCCAAAATGTCGCCGTGCCAACATGTCGCGGGCCAAAATGTCGCCGGTCCAAAATGACGATAAGTGCATAGTACAGATATAATGTAGCTAGTAATTCAAAAATTCAATGCAGCTTAATTATGTAGCTCAATTTTACTAATAAGATTATCACGATATGATAAACACACCTGTTTAGTAACTTTTTTTAAACATAGCGGTTTAGAATATTAGCTTAATTTATTAACAAAAATGTACCTAAATTGATTTCTTCTAAAGCTCAAGTTATTTCAGTGCCAAAATAATGATAGTTTTTTCAGGGCTGTACTTAGGGTCCAGGGACGCTAAATTTCTTCCTTTTTAATACGCTTCTGTTAGTTGTACATGTGGGTTTGTTTGTTTGTTTGTATGTAACTCTGAATAAAAGATAAGAATTCACATTCTTTACAAATGTAAAAATAATAAATTTAATACCATTATTAATACTAAAGGCTAAACTATATTGCATGTTGATGTCTAATAAGTGAATTTGCCATTAATTCTGAGTTGGGCATTGATTGCCCACAAAATGCATATTGTAAGTGCATGTAAACTTAGCGGATATTCAACAGCTTTGAAAATCTTCTTTTGAATTTGATTTACTCTAAAAGAGTATTTTTTAGTTTTTTTAAACTACATTTAGGATTATTTCTTTTTTTTTCACACAAAAAAATTAAACAAATCATTTTGCTGTAAAGGCTTTCTTTTTTTCCTTTTGCAAAAACGGAATACCGTTTAATCACCGCGCAGCCGACAATTTTCTTCTAGAACATTTTCTTTAAGAGTAGGTTGGGGACGTTTGAAATCAAATTAGGGAGGCATTGGAGAACAGAACAGGGCACGCTCATTCATGGATTTATTGCTTTCTTTGTAACAACTGGGTGGTGGAAGGGGAGGTGAAATGTCAAGAGGAAAAATGTTATCATATTCAACTTTTCATTTAAATACTGATTGTAACGAAGGTACAGTGCCATGTCTGAGCTGATTAACGCCAGAAGTGAATAAGCATATCGCCCTTTAAGACCATTCTACAAACAAAATTTTGTCTGAATACTTGCATTACTTCTTGATATACATCACTCACAAATAATGAAAAATAAAAGGTTCAATTGCTCTGCTTCCTCAATGTTGTGGCGTATCTTCTGAAGGCTTTCTATGGGCCAATTTCTTATTTGATTTCATCTGAACCATCTTCAGACATAGTAATCACGCTATGCTGAAAACGTTCCATTACATTTTTGTATGTAAAAACTCCCTTGGAAGAACTAGCAGTAAAAACCAATCAGCACTGAATCACATAATGATACATGTATGTACCAAATTTCATTCTTTCTCATGCAGTAAGTTTTGAAGTAGTCACCCCCCAAAAAATGGGTCACGCTGATACACATTTACACATTTTCCTTTAACAAAATAAACGGTAAAATTGAATTCAGTACACGTCAGAACGTGTAAATTCTTCAAATTGACAATTTTTCACTGATCCAATACTTTCTTTTACACATTATATGTAGAAGAAAATAAAAACACTTCTATTATGAAATAATATACACTTGCTTTCCATCATGTAAGAAATGTTAACAAAAACCAAGTTTCAAACATTGTATATCTGTCTTATTCATTTCACTGTTCTTCAACTTCTTCTTTTTTAACACTAAAATTTTCTTTTCAATATCAATTAAACTTGGCCTGGGCTGCTAATCTATTCGTTTTAAAGTTGGTAGATGGTGAAATAAGGTATTGTAAATAAATAACGTATGCTTATTTAAAAACTATTTGTTTCTTGGAAAATGCTCGAAACAGTTACAAGCTGAAAGGGTAATTTTTTTTCAGTATTTTTCAAAAATTTTAGTCCATACTATCGTTAACGCACACGTTCATCAACAACAATTAACAATCATTTGCTAATTTGGTGATAAAAAGCCTTTTCGTGTGTTTTAATTTTTGGTACAAACTGTATCAATATGGGACCTTCTACATTTTTGACAACTTTTGGACTGGCGACATTTTGCACCGGCGACATTTTTGCTCGCGACATTTTGGACTGCAACATTTTGGCCCGGCGACATGGTGGACCAGCGACATTTTTTCCCGGCGACATTTTGGACCTGCGACATTTCAGACCTGCGACATTTTGGACCAGCGACATTTTTACCCGCGACATTTTGGCCCGCGACATTTCGGCCGCGACATTTTGGGCGTATACCCTTCACTCTTACCTTTTAGGTATAAATTTACAACAGCATTTTTTGGGGTTATAAGATTACGCTTCGATATAGAATAATTCAATAATTATATTATGATTAATTTTTATTGTTACACTGGAAATCTTCAGACATATTTTGAGCAAGGATATTTGCTCCCTTAGAAAATTTTATAACGCGCTTTTTGGAGTTGCTTTTAAAACACTTGATGCCAGGAAACCATTCGATCACGCAAATATATGTTTTGTTTTAATAAGTAGCGATTGAAAGAGCATTGTAAAAAGTGTTTCTGGAAGCAGAAAGTATTCACTATTGTAACCCCAAAGTCGCCAAATTTAGCGAGTTTCAGTGAGTAATGGTAGATATCTTACGATTTGTAGATAGATGCAATGCAGATGGGGAAATTACGCCCCTGTCAATTTTTCACTAAATCTTCAAACTTGGCACTTTTTTTTTAAATATATTGTCTGACTAAGACACATCTCGTTGACGAGAGCAAACAATTTTTTCATCAAAAATATGCACTGAGATGCTCTTCTAATAGCTATATGTTTCAACTTTCTTTATTTTTGCACTATTCGTATGCTACCATGTTAAGCACATTTACCAAAATTGAGTTGTGGTCACAAGGTTGTTCTTTTCACTTATTTCACTTAAATAGCTTTTATGGCTATTTATCAATGGGAAGTATTTTTTTAAAAAATCTGAAAAAGTTGTGCCTGAATCAAATACATGAAGAAACAAAACTTTCAATGGCGTCTTACTACGACGTCTTCCCCCATCTACCTTTGATATAGAATTTTTTTTTTTTTGAAATTAACTGAAAAATGTACTCTGAGAAATAATATGGTCAGCTAGATAAGTATGGAAATAGGTAGGAACAGAGGTAGACAAATTAGATACATATAAATAGACTAGATCACTGAACACTAGAGAGAACATTTCGGCCACAACATTTTGGGCGTATACCATTATTTATAGGTACCGTCAATAGTCAGGCAGATAATGTTACGGATCTAGGTGTCTTTAATAAATTGGGACTTCAAATTTAGTCTAAAATGCAGCAGAGCTAGCAACAAAGCCAACAGGATGCTAGGGTTTATCAATAGATCTATTTCAAACAAATCCAAGGTTCTACTTCATTTATATAGAGTTTCAGTAAGACCTGATTTTGAATATGCTGTTCATTTTTTGTCTCCTTTTCTTAAGAAAGATATTGAATCATTGGAAAGGGTTCAAAGGAGGACTACAAGGTAACAAAATGGAATTTCTGACTTAGACTATGATTCCAAGCTTAATATTTAAATATTTTATAGTCTTGAGCAACGGATAGTCGAGAGAGGACATGATTCAGTTGTTTAAATTTTATCAAAATGAAAGAAGGGTTAAATTTCTAGGTGGAAAGCATGACAAGGGAACATTGTTTTAAGCTATTCAAATCTCAAGCTAACCAGGAAATTAGGAAAAATTACTACTTTAGTAGAGTTGTGGGTATTTGGAACAGCTTATCACAAGAGACAGGTATTTAGGCTTACATGCCATCAAATTTAGTCTATAAACAAGTTTTAGAGAAGTGAAATTAAGTTGTGACAAGCGAAATAAAACAAAGTAGTGAGAGCAATAAAAATGGTCAATTTTAAACAAAAACGAACTTCCTACACATTAAATGGAAGATGTCAGGAAAAAAAGATTAGCACTGTTTTGACTTTTAAGATTGACAACAATTGATATATTATATTGAAAAAATAACAAAAATTCAAAAGTAATACTTCAAAAAGTCCAGTTGATTTTTTCCCTGCATTTCACAAAGCTCAATTTAAATTAAATTTAAAATACAAAGCATGAAAATATGCTTAATAAAGTTTTTGGTGCATACTTTTGGTTTTTACATACTCTTATAGTGGAGTCACAAATTTTGCTGCGTCTGTCATTTTTGAAAGAAGCCTAAACAGCAAACAGCAGAAAGCAGGAGGAAAAGCAGCAGATTATGCATGGAAAATATCTTAAGAATAAATTTTCTAATTTCTTCAATATGCTTGACTTTATTTTCTAAGGACACTTAGTTCACAAGAAAATGAGTAAAACTAACATAAAACTATGAAAAACCACTGCGTTAGGGTTTTTATGAAAAAGATTATATTGAAGAACTTGGATATGCATACTTTCATATTTGAAAATTTTTAAACCAGGATGTTAATGAAAGTATAAGTAAACAGATTTTATTTACCAGTCTTTTAAGAAAACTTGACAGCACAAAGTACGTAAACAAGGAATAAAAGAACTTCTTGACAACTTAGATGATTGCAGAATTGCATTTAAAAAGATTACAATGGTCAATACAAATAATTAATATCACTAAAAAAACACTAAAATGCACTAAAAATATGTAAAATATGCACTAAAATTGAAAATAATAATAGGGAAATATATTATTAATCAGAGCGTCCAATAAATTACGATTAAACATATACTCAGGGGTAGAAGTGACATTTGGCAAAAAAAATATAGGAATTATAGGAATTTTTTGAAAAAAATATAGGAATGCGAAATAAAATATAGGAACTTACCGAAAATAATATAGGGACTATTTGAGATAATATAGGAATTTTTCAAATAAAAAATATAATGTTGGCCTTATACAACAAGTTACTTCAAATATACTACAGTCGAACTCGTTTATAACAAGCTCAGATATAACAAGAATATTTTGTTGGATCAATGTTAAGTCTATGGAACAGAATTCGTTTTTAACGAACAAGACCCGGTTTTAACGAATAATTTTTTGTCTCGCAGTCTTTTTTTCGCATCTTTGTAGTCTTATTCCTGTCTTATCTTTTCTTTTTTTTCCCCTGTGGTTCAATACTTTCGTATGAAAAATTCCACCAGCATTCCAGTGTTATTAAATAAAGAACAGTATTTAATTCAATTAATTGATGTAATTAAAGAAAGTATTAATTAAATTACAAAGTAAACTCAATTATTTGACCTCCCAAGCCACCCATCCCTTCTGGTTGCATGCTGGCCGTAAGAACCCGTTTATTACGAGCACTCGGATTTAACGAGCAACATGTTACGGTCCCTTCGTGCTCGTTATAAGCGAGTTCGACTGTATTATTCAATTAAAAAATTTGATAATGCTTCCCCTACCAGTCATAAGAGCAATAGGTATAATATTCACAAAATCAAGTTTTAGAAAAATAGATCCTTAAAACTAGCAGTCAGAGGTACTGTTTTGAAAATACAACTAGTAAGACGAAAATTCTTGAAGGTATAAAAAAATTTCATAACTAATTAATTTATGACTGACCAAAGGTTGAGAAAAAACTTGGCGGTTTTAAAAGTGCAAAATCATAATAAAACAAGAAGTTCTGTCAAGAACTAAACGAGCCTACTTTCCCGTACATCGACATCGGCATTCTAGCATCTAATCAATATTCTCTTGACTATCTGAAACTGAAAATTATGTCAAACATACCTTTATAGCACTTAAAGCTGATTTCTAAAAGCAAAATATACCCCTCTTATCAGATAAAATGAACACGTAAAAAGTAAATAAACGAGTAAATAAAGTTTTGTCACACCTTTTAAAGAATGTAACTGTTATAGTTCTTCCGTAGAAAAATTTCACAATCGTTTTCAAAAGGAAAAAGTAATAAATAAAATAAAAGTACAAAGAACATCAAAACACATTTTATCAAAGAAAGAAAAAAAACCTCGTTCGTTAATAAAATGTCTCGAATTTTATTTTTAATCCGTTGCCAGTTATTAAATATAAATAAAGAATAAAATGCTCTAGTGAATGAACAATTTTTGTAATCAAAAAAAAATATCGTCTGCCAAAAAAAAAATAAATAAATAAAAGTAATAATAATTAATTAAACAAAAAAAAAAAGAATAAATAAACAAAAAATCGTCTGCCCAGTCAGTCATTTTTTTCTGAGCCTGCATTTCCGCCATGTTTGCGGAGTCGGAGTCGGAATCAGAGTCCTTACAGAAGATTTTTCAGAAAAGTACTTAACATAAAGTTTTTATCAAAACCGTTTTCTTACAAAGTTAGTTTGAAGGAAATCCGCCTTTAAGTTCAGAATCAACATTCAATTTAAATTTCTCAGTATGCGCTCATGTTAAAAAATTTTCTGAACGGTTCATCATTGAACGAAAAATGGTTCAAATTGAAAAGTGAAATATGGGAATGAGTCTCTCCGAGATCTTTCGAACAAAAAAAGTTTATTGAATTCAGACGGTTCACTTAAAAGTTATTAGGTGGAGAAAGGTTGCTAGAAAGGTTCAATGTTGAACGAAAAAAAGGTTCACATTGAAAATTTAAATACGGTAATGAAGTATCCTTGCCGAGATCTTTCGAACAAAAAAAAGTTTGTTTAAATCGGACTATTACCTCAAAAGATATTGGGGTGAGAGCTTGTTTGAACGGTTCAATGTTGAACGAAAAATTGTTCAAATCGAAAATGTAGATACGGGAATGAAGTATCCTTTAAAAGATCTTTCGAACAAAAAAAAGTTTATTCAAATCGGACGGTTCACTTAAAAGTTATTAGGTGGGGAAAGGTTGCTTGAAAGGTTCAATGTTGAACGAAAAAAAGGTTCACATTGAAAATTTAAATACGGTAATGAAGTATCCTTGCCGAGATCTTTCGAACAAAAAAAAGTTTGTTTAAATCGGACTATTACCTCAAAAGTTATTAGGGGTGACAGCTTGTTTGAACGGTTCAATGTTGAACGAAAAATTGTTCAAATCGAAAATGTAGATACGGGAATGAAGTATCCTTGAAAAGATCTTTCGAACAAAAAAAAGTTTGTTCAAATCGGACTGTTCATTCAAAAGTTAGTATCGCGGAACCGGTTGTTTGAACGGCTCAAAATTGAACCAAAAATTGTCCAAATCAAAAAATCAAATATGGGAATGAGCTGTACTCGCCGAGATCTTTCCAACAAAAAAAAGTTTATCCAAATCGGAATGTTCATTCAAAAGTTATTAGGGGGGGACAGACAGACCGACAGACCGACCGACCGACCGACAGACCGACACACAAATTCCCCATCTCAATACCCTACTTTCAAATTTTTAATTTTTCGATATTCATTTTACCTCTTTATTTTTTTAACTTGGCGATATTTTTTGGACTTGGCGATATTTTTTTAACTTGGCGATATTTTTTGGACTTGGCGATATTTTTTAGATGCTGTAAGCTACTTTTAATACTTTTTTCGTCTTTCTTTTATTTTTAACGGGAAAGTAGGCTAAAAAAGCAGCAACAGTAACAATATTCAATTAAACTAAATTTCAACAGAAAGGCATTCAATGGATTTTTAAATGTTTTTAACAAATCAGTTAATTTGAATCCAAATTAAGTACTTGCACATGATCAAGTTTAGACTTTGGAAAAACAGGTATGAATCCAAAGCAGAAAAAATGAAGAAAAAACATTTCATATACAAAATAAGTTTTAATTGAAGTTAAATTATTTTGAGCACTTAAATATAGTATTTGTGGCGTGTTGGTAGCTTCATCTAATGATTTGTTAAGCGAATTGCAACATTTATAAATCAAATAGATTTTTATTATTTCAGACGCAGCGAAAAACTCTTCCGATCGTTCTTTAACAATTAGGACGAGTCAAGATAGAGGTTTGGGAAAGAGGTTATGAATTAGAGAATGGTAGCCAGATTGGCGACTTTAATGGAAATAATGGTCGCTAAAAAGTGAAAATTAGTCGCATTTGGCGACTGGCGACCGTGAGTTTTGAGCTTAGCTCCACCCCACGTTTACTATGTTTTCACGTTTCATTGATAAAACTGGAGTGGATGATGACGTCACTGCTCCTCGATCGCTTGCTTCATGTGCGCAAAAACGAACTGCGCAGCCGTATTCTACTGCAACGTTGCTGATAGGCGAGGGTAAAACACAATGAGAAAAAAAATGGTGTCAGCGGAGCCACGCGTGCGACAAAAACAGTAGCTCGGGAGAAAAAAATAAATAAAAATAACAAAAAAAAAAGGTTTAAAAAAAAGATAGGAATCGGAATCCTCAAATTATAGGAAAATATAGGAATATAGGAACTTTTTCAGAAATATAGGAAAATATAGGAATATAGGAACGCTGCGAGGACTGCATATACTGTTTAAATTTTCGTAAGCAAAATTAAAGCAAGATATCTAAATCACTTTGCAACTGAATTTTCTTACGATTTATTTTAAAAAGTACCCGCACATATAATTGGAACAAATACATGGTGTTTTGATAACATAAGTAAAACTTCTACTGCGACTAAACAGTATTTTTTCCTATCTCCATCTCTCTCTCTAAGTTTCATATCATGTTTAATTTATCTTTTTAAAGACAAGTACTAAGATTAAATTAAAATTTTTAAAACCCCTGCCCTGATTGCGAACCTCATTTTCAAACAAACTTCCCAAGTGAGAAAGTATTTCAAAAAAAAAAAAAAATTTACTTAATTGTTTTCAAGAGTTTCCTGGTAAATACGCAAAGGAAAGATAATCCTGACTAGTAAACTTTGTTAGTCGCAAGAGCGGAATAAAGAGGGAAAATTGAAAATCCCTTCAAAATTCTTATATTAAAATCAAATATACTAATTTTAATTAGTAACAAATAGAAACTGGCAACAGATAAACATTTTAAATAATTGAGTTTTCTTTCCCAGTCGGCCAATAGTGACATTGTTTTCCAACCGCGCAAATATAAAGGTTTATCCCCTTTTGCTAAAAAATGTTTTAATTTGAGTTTTATATAACAAGGAAGCACCAAACACATTCTATCAGACGCAGAAAATGTTTCTGTTTCTTTTGGTACTATTGTTAAACAATAGCACCAAAAGAAAGAGAAGGAACCTTCAGAAGGGGCACAGTTAAAAAGTTTAAATTTTAAAGTATGTCGTTACTTCAATCATTACGAAAAACGTTATAAAGGTTTTTAATTAATATTTTGTTAATTAATATAATCTGAAGACACAACCTTGCTAAGAACACTCTTATTCAACTCTCCTTTCAAACAAAAACATTTTTTTCAAAATTGATCCATCATTTAGGCCCAGAGTGCTACAGGCAGAAACACAGACACGTCAAACTTATAATACCCGTCCTTTTTGCGTTGAGAGTGAAAAAGGTAAGAGATCAAAATATCAAAAACGGTGGATATGCATACAGCATACATGTAGCATAATTTTATCATTCAAAGTACAGAGATTGATTTTGAGTTTTTTTTCTTCAGAACATCATCTATTTTTCTGAAGTTAAAACAAAAGATATTAATTTTATAGAAAATAATAGATAGTTTAAGATAATTTCCCACACATTAAACAGAAATCAATGAAGTAGACATATTCCATAAGCAGACGTTTTCTGCATTTCATTAATAATAGTGTACACTCAATTAATTGAAAAGAAAGTAATAAAACAGGCTGTCCATTCCATATATGCCTTAAATGTCAGACTTTTCCAGGCTTTTCCTGACATTACCATACCAACGATATAAAATTTTACAGTATCGAACTGCTGATAATTTTTAAAAATATCTATTAAAAATATACAAAACACTTTGATTTTATGTGCAGCATTTATCATTGATTTAGTAATATTTTTATACTCTTTAAAAGTTATTATTGAATCTTACTTATTTAATAAAATTATTCTATTTCATTTTTATATTTATAGTATTTTAATGCAGTCACAGAAAGAATAGAATTTAAAAAAGGAATTTATGTAGCAAGATAGTTTTTGCACAATCCTTGAAAGCAGATCATAACTTGATAGAGGGCTAAGAAAATATTTTTTACAAGAACAAATATTAAATTAAACAAAAAAAAAAACATCCTGATTGTCAATCTCATACAAAAATGAACCTCATGGATCAGAATGCATGATGCAAAATTTTAAATACATTAAAATTCAAGTTAAATGTAAAACATGGAAAAGGAAAGATAATAACTAGAAAAATTTGCTAGTCACAAAAGCAGAATCAATAAGGGAAATTGGAACTCTATTTCTACTAAAATGAATTACAAGAATTTTAATTATTAACAAATAGAAACTCGCAACAGATTAAAATGTTAAAAACATTGAGCTTTCTTTCTTTGCCAAACAATAATGACATTATTACCAATAGCGTGAATAAATATTTCAAATTATCTTCAAAATCTAATAAAAAAGTTATATAGTTAAAGTTCCATATAACTTGGAAATTCCAAGAATTGCAGTGCATAAACTGAATTATACGAAAAAGTGAAATACATTTCCTAGTTATTTCTTGCTAGGATTTAAACACTATTTTTTTCCTGTAACATTTTTACATAGTTTTTTCCAAAATTAAAAAGTTCCCAGAATTTCCAGGTGTCTGAATATCTCCCTATTTTTTTCGTCCTGACTTACAGAATATAAGAATTCAATCATAGGAAACTCCCCCCCCCCCCCCCGCCTACATTCAAGAAAGTTCAAATTAAAACTTTATACCAAAAAAAGGTTCAAAACTATCGAGTTTCCATCCTTACTTTTGCTTTAGACAAAGATCATTCATTTAACCCATTTGCGCCCAGTTGCCTAAAAACGTGACGCTTGTTAGTAACTGCAGACAAAGACCTGTAATACGTATATCTTTTTACTAAAGCTTGGAATATTCCTTCTTGAGAAAACCATATGAAACAGCTAGCTGGACATTAGAGTTCATTTATTGACAGTTATTTTTAGGTAAATGAGTCAAACAACGATCTAGCATAGGTAGCCGCAGAAAGTAAGTTTTTTTTTTTTTTTGCGAACTTATTTTTCATAAAATTAAATTATTTTAAAATGATTTGCTTAAAATAGATCACAGAAGTATTTCGTAACGTTAGTTTGCAAAAATGAGTATATCATTTTTGGATAATCATGCTCATTTACTCATATGTATGTCCAGTGTCCAATAAACAGGACATTGAATAACTTAATAAATATGGCAGCGGTGAGCTATTTGACACCTAAAATGTATTTAAAACATTCCAAGTAAGAGTTTTAAGCAGATAAAAATTGAAAAAAATTATTAAAAAACTTGGGCATAAATGGGTTAATAGTGCTTGTAGTGTACTTCCCCCCCCCCCCCAATGGTTACAACATAATGATTCCAAAAAAAAAAATTAATAAACTGACCGGCTCTTTCTAGTGCAGATGGTAGTAAAGCACCAGCTGTCCTCACTTCATCAAACTTCGTGAAAAGGAGTTGCAATCTAAATAAAGACACTTAATTGTCAAAGAGAACAAGCACATAGCTACAGAATTAAAAATCAAAAACTTTGCTGACGAAAAATGAATTGCACAACAGTAAAACTTTCTAGTGATGTCTAGAAACTTGTTAGTAAATAAGTTAAAATTTAAATACAAAAACATGAAATAAGACCTTCGTAAAAAAATATTTTCCTTGAAGGTATAGAATTTTTTTTAGGGCAACTTGCTTGAATTGGTATATCATTTGAAAGACAATGCATTTTTAGTGAGCACATCTCTAGGAAAAACTTTCAGTACATAGTTCAAGCACTGTAACAAATTAGTCAGTCATTTACAGTAGTGTTTCCCAAACCTCTGGTACAGTTCATAAAAAATATTTTGATTAGATATATCAACAGTTAAGGTGTTAATGTGTGCAGTCGAAGCTCAAAAATCCAGGAAACAAAATCATTTATCTTTCAAAAAAATATGCTCTTTGAAATAAACACAAGGTTCACATTACATATATTTTATCAAAAAATATTTTATTCTAATGAGATAATAAATTAAATAAAAAGTAAGGTTATTCACTATAAAAGAAATATAGCAAAATAGTAGATAACACATAGATATATATTTATATGTTACCGTGAATTCATTATTTCAGTGTCTAAGTATCAGACATAACGTTTAGGCATGTTACAACAGAATTTCTCTCAATACATGATGTGCAAACACTCCTATAAAATCACCTTATAAAATGCTTAATGCAAATAAACACATTCGCAATTTAAAAAAGAATCTTGAAATACAACTATTTTCTCGAAGTGGTATAATTATGCATAATATACAACCAAGTGGTACGTAATCTAAAAAAGGCTGTGAAACGCTTATTCACAGTATGGATGGAAAAGCACTTGATGAGAAAGCTTGTAAAATAAATTATATGCATATTTTGAGAGCTATGGGACAGATATTTAAGACAATTCCAAGATCTGTGAACTATGAAACATTAGCAATTTACGTGAAACAAGGTAGATAAAGGAAAACGGATATTTGCACAAAAATGCCAACTGAGAAAGGATGCATATGGTGCAATCACTGAGAAATCTAAGTTTTAAAAAATTAACATCAAAAAGGAAACATTTTGGTAAAATGGAGAGTGATACTTCCCAACAATCACCGACATGTTATAATTTGGCAAATCCCTTGGTAAAATACAGTCAAACCCATCTATTTCAAATCCTGTGTGTCTCAGAAAACTGCACAACTTGATTTTTCTTAATTTTTCAGCAGTTTTGATTAATATTTCATGTTTCTTCCCCTGCCCCCTCCCCCCTTTTTAGGATACTTTATCTGCAAAACCTCTATTTTTAGAAGTTCAAATTTTGTCACTATACAAATTTGAAGAGCAACCTTGCACTTTTCACCTTTGAAAGTTCAAAAGTGAACAGGAGATTAATCCTTAAGTAAGAAATAATAAAGGATAAAGCAAAGCAACGGGGGTTAGGGCAAATGCAGGGAGGGTGCTTGCATGCATGGTACAAAAACTAGCGACTTAACTTCAGATTATATGAAACCTGTCAATTCAGGTTGAAACTAAAAGCTTGGAGCTCAATGGGTTTTTTCTCAAACAAAGTAGAGAAGTGGAAAAGGGTGAGTACAGTAAGTGTAAGAGAAAACAGAGTAGGAGCAGGAAAAATATGATAGAATTCCTGGTTATCCCCTTTCCTGAAAATTGCTGTGTCTGTTAAGGAGGCTGTGGTGGCCTAATCAATATGGCGTTAGGGTTCATAATTAGAGGTAGGGATGCACCGATAAGCAAATTGGCCGATTACCGATTACCGATTAATCGGCTGTTGATAATCGGCCGATTAATCGGCTGAGCCGATTAATAAGAAGGATAATTGTTTTTCTACTGCCAATTTTACCATCACTGTTTTTTATCTCTTATACAATTCCAAGTTTAGAAATAGTAAGTAATTTACTTCTGGGAGAAGATTTTTTTCCATTTTCCTAGTTTTCACAAAATAATTTCAATATTTTATCAAATTTCTTAGAACCAATTTTCATATTAGTGTCAATAATATTATTAACACATTGTTAGTTATTTGTAAGAAAAAAACGGACGAAAACTTTAACTTTTATTTTTAACTTCCATTGTTAGTTATGTTAATTGGAAATAAAAATTTGTAAAAAAAGGAGGGGTGGGGGAGTGTGTCGTGAACACTCCAATTTAGGAGTATTTTTAATTCATATATTTTAGTAATCAGTAGCAATTTAGTTCAATACTTTTATTCTTTGAAAATTAGAGGTTATCTGAAAGCACTGTGCTAAGGAGAAAAATATCGCCACATGAAAAATGATGCATCATTGTCTATGTATATTTATTCAAAGTAGGAGAATTCATTAAAAAAAAAAGCTTTATATCGTCTGTGAGGATTATTATTACCTTTAATAAAATCATTCATCATAGTTTTCTAGTGAAAGTATACTTTGAAGAATAATATCTGAAAAATATTTTTAGCCGATTAATCGGCCCAAATTTGCCGATTATTAATAATCGGCAAAGTGGCCGATTATGGCCGATTAATCGGTACTGCCGATTAATCGGTGCATCCCTAATTAGAGGGTCCCATATTCGATGCCAGGGTTGAAGATCCTCCATGTCCCCACATTAAATATGTTTGTAGTCAAAGTTCTTCAAGCTACCATTCCAAATCAATACTTTTGGGGGTGCTGGATCAGGAATTGCTTGGTTATGGATCTGGATCCAGAACCACAGCTCTATTCAGAACCCCATCCAATTAGTTGAAAAAAGTGTAGTGGTAGGTACGAGAGACTCTGGAGTGTACTGCAAGATAAACTTTGGTGATGATGGGAGGGGAAAGGTTCAGGACCATCTCCTGGACATTTTTAACCACCTTGCAGTTTATGACGAAATATCTCGTTCATTTAACATGTATTTCTGGGACTGGCCAACCGCAGGGTGGTTAAAGCTTGATGTCGTAAAAACACAATTGCATACCTCTTTTTTAATGTCAGGTGAAAGGATGGGAGGGGGGGGGGGTCAGGATTATTCCACTGCTATAAGTTTTTGAAGCTGAATTTTAGATGATCTTTGAATATGTTAAGAGGCAAAAGTGCTTGGGGCTCTCTCCAGGAAGTTCCTTGAAATCTAAGTCCTAAAACACAATCATAGACCAGCTTAAATATCCTCGGAGGTCAAGGAGGAATTCAGAACTCTACCCCAGAAATTTTTTCGAAATTGAAGTTCCAAAAACACAATTCAAAACCTCACAAAATTTTTCAATATTGGAAGTCAAAAGGCACTTTTAGATGACTTTCAATGATATCAGACCGAAAATAAGTACAAAAATCAATCGCACTCTTTGAAAATTTTCTGGATTTATCTAGGACAGACGATAATAAAAACATCACTTTTATTCACGTTTGAAAGTACAATTCTCTCTGTTTAAAATACTTTTACCTGCGTAGGATTATGTTTATAAAGTTATCTATTTGAGAAATTCCTTCTAATGCATGCGTGCACATGAACACACTCATATTATTTTCTTTTTTTTTTTTTTTGAATTATTAAAAAAAGTTGAGTGTTTAACAATGTAGGGTATAGAAGTGTAGGGTTCATATCAGATTTTTCAGTAATGTTTTTGCAATGCAATAAGCTGTCTTTCTTGCTCCCCCCCCCTCCTTCCTCTTTTTATTTTAGGAGGAAAGTAGGATAAAAGGAGTGTTTGCACATGTGAGAGAAAAAGCATAAATTATTCTGGACAGCTTATTACAAATCAGCAAAATGTTTCATTTGAAAATCATACATACTTTGGGGCTGGAATGCCAGCTCGTTTTGCGAGATCCTGCCTTAGCCTTTCACCAACATGTTTGTAAACATGCACTAATGTTGCCATTGCAGTATCACGTACCTTCAAATAAAAATTAGAAATAGTTGTAGGAAACTATTATAAAAGAATGACAATACAAAAAAAGCATTATATTTTAGCATAAAAGATACATGCATGTGTTACTTCCACACAAGTACTATAAATTATTACATATCTGAAAGTTATACATTGCATGTTTTAACTGTATAACAAAAAAAAAGTTAAAACATTGTTTTCTAATTAACAACTGTATTAGCAATATTAAATACAATCAATAACAACCCAAAACCACAGAAGTTTTAAAACATGACACAAAATACGCATTTTTACAAAGATTGTTTGATTGCTCTAACTTAGAAGTTATGCATCTTCTTAGAAGAAATAATATTGATGAATGATACATCAAAATTTTGTGTTTTTAAAAAATTTTACTTTTAGAAAACACTTTCATACAAAACACCAACATAAATTTTATGAATTAATTCTTCCCTTATAAGACAATTTTACAAGACTTCAATATCAAACTTCTAAGGAAAAGTCAATGTTAGAAGAAGACCCGAAATTGCCTTCTAACAAGATTGCCTTTTTTTTACAACACAAAAAATTTTCCTGACACAGGAAACATAGGAGCGAGTCCTATATTCTGATTTCCTCACGGAAAAAAATGTTACAAATTTCTTTTTAAAAAATAAATAAAAATTATTTTTGATAAATTTTTAAACTATTTTGGGGGTATAACCCCCCCCCCCCCAAATCTCCCTTTCAGCTGTTGGTGTTCCTGATTTTGAGCTTTGAGCCTCTCTCGTCCTCTAAAATAATATATTAGTGATTAACATAGCGCTTCTTTCCCCACCAAATGAAAATAATAGCTCTGAAACTAAGGAAAACTGCAAACTTCTACAAAAATTGGTGCGTGTATTGGGAAACCAGTTTTCTTACTCGGATTCAGGGGGTCCTTTTACATAAGAAACAGCTGGAATAGTGTCGGAAGCATTTTGAAATTTTTCTTTTTGCCGCAAAGTGTTATAATGCGAATATTTTTCTCATATAAATTTCTTAATCAGGAATGCTTAGATAACAGATCCCTTTATCACTCTGTTTACTCACAGATATCATTTTAAATCAATTTATAGACTCATAAATTTCTGCAGTACATAAAATATACAATTTTCACCAGTGAATTCCATTATTCTACTAATTATCATTCATTGTTTCATTAACAATGCACATCTTTGAAAAATTAGACAGTGAAACACCGACAGCCATTGTGATAAGAGAATTTTAAAAAAAGCTGCTTCTGTCACTCAAGTGAGAATTTTCACTATCTACAACACAAAGCAAACAAGCTAAGATTGACGTAAAGTTTTTAGAAAAGAGACCTAAAATTATTTTTAAAAATTTACAAATTATATACCATTGAAACTGCCACACTAAGAATGAAGGGTGAACAGAACAGAGCAAATGATCGATTTGCTATTAAATTGGAGTTTAATTGGTGCCTCAACTAAATCTTCTATCAATCTTTATATATATATAAATGAATGAATGTATGTACTTATGCATGTATGTCCTTTATAGACTCAAAAACTACCCGTCTAATTTTGCTAAAAATTTCACAATTTGTTTGTGTCCTCACTGGGCACATCAAGAGACCAATTAGAAAAGAATATGACTGGTAGTTCTTTTATTCCATTTTTAGTTGAAACTTCCGCATAAAATCCCCAATTTTTTAAAGGCTTTTCTCCATTTAAATCATTATTCAGTACTTCATTCTCAACTGCCCCTTGATAGCTAATTTTGTGTTTGATATTGTCTTTGTTTCACATGGTTTTCCGAGGCTTCTCTCAATTCAAATAGTTAAGAAATGTTTCTTTTGTGAATAGTCACCCTTGAATATATAATATTTCTGTTGTTTTTTTCAAAAGTAGAAATGTAATTTTTTAGAAAATCATAAGAGATAAATAACACATTTAAGTTACATTTAACGTCCGCACCGATTTAACTGACCATGTTGTCACAAAAAAATACTTTTTTGGATTTCGCATGTTGCATTTTAACCTGCATGATACTAGGCATATCTACTAGTTTTGTATAAAACAAAATTACCCAGCACTTGCACTCATTTGTGAATACAAGGGGTCTTTATGTGGTTTAACAGACCACAATTAACTCAACCATTATAATTGATTTAGAATAAATGATTAGAAAAATAAGCATATAAAATTTATATCAATGAGCACCTTTGAAACAAATTTTAAACAAGAATTTCAGTAATGACATTGAAAACTCATGTGAAACATGTATATAATTAAGCATAAATGCATACAAAAAATTACCAGACCATTGGCAAACAGCAATAAATATGAAAGAAACATGTTGATGAAAGGAAAATTGAAATGGATAAACAATAAATCTCATTTTAAGTCAGAATTATAATATCCAGATGTTTCTTTTTTTTTAAATTGTTATTTTGAATTGCACTGCACTTACAAAAATATAAAATTACTTACTTGTGAATTAGGATCACCAAGTAATTTGACTAGGGCTGGCATCAATCGTGATATAGTTAGTGATGTGGAACCAAATCTAAAAAATAATAAATCAATAAACAAATAGTTTGAGAAATTTTTTAGAAATTGCTTTTTTAGTATCAATTAAAAAAAAGAAACTTACTTATCTAGCGTCTGTTGCAAAAGAACCATTACTTCTTCCCTGACACGGAAATTTTTATGGTTGAATGCTATGCTCAATTTTTCAAACACATACTGCAAGAGAACGAAATTTTTAAATGCTTGGCAGTAAACACCTAGTGAAGATTTCATTTGGTACATGGAAAAAATCTTTTAACAGTTATTATTTTCTTAATATTCTAATTAAAATCATTTTTCAAATATAGTAAAGCCTTGTTTATTCAGTCCTTATTTATGCGGACTTCGGGATTAAATTTGAACTTTATTTCAAAAAACTATGCTCCCATACATAATTTTTAATTATGACACCAAAATTTAGTAACTAACTATAAGTAAGCCAACATTCTATTTTATTTCAATCTATGAATGATAAAATAGTTGTGCGACTATGCAGCATTTAAGCACCACTCATATTTGAAACACAATACAACGAAATAATTTGTTAAGAATGTAAAAAATTATTTTTTACATTATTAAGTGTCTTGAAAATAATTCTATGCAATTTTGTTTTAATACAAGGTTTTTAATCATAATAAATGGTAAGTCAGCCACTTTAAGGATTTGCTTTGCTTATCAACCATACTATTGATTTTCTGGATTGTACTTGATACCACTTGGTCAGGCTAAAAGAGGCTGTACTGTACTTCATTTAATAAATACAATTGGAAATAATGAGAATATCAAGCATTTACACATTACAGAATTCACAGAAAAGTTAAAGAATTATAATTTTTACTTGTGATTATACTGTGAAAATATAAGAGCATTTATATTAGAATTGACACATAAATGAGAAATGTATTTCATGTAAACTTATTATCATAACTATTCAAGCAAATTACAGAAAACATAACTGATTTAGGGGTTGAACTTTTTAGATAAATTTCAAAAGGAAATAGCGAGTTTCTATCCTCCAAGGACAATCGATAAAAGTACAAAATAAAGTTATATTTTAGGGACAAATCAAGTCTTTTGAATATTGAGTTTAATTTTAAAAAAGTGAGTAACAAAAGGCTTCATCAAAAGTTACTATACCTGTGGTGAAGAAACAGGATTCATGAGCTTCAGCATTAAGCCTTTAGCTTGAAGTCGAACCTATATGGCAAATAACAATGATTAAGCTTCAACCATAGGAATCAGCCATTTCAAATTAAGTCAATCAACATTAATGTAAAAGAATGAATATTTGGATTCCTTACTAATTTACTGGCACATCAAGTGCAGTTGAAGCACAAATACTAAGATTAAATTAAAATTTTTGAAAAACTCCGACCCTGATTGCCGACCTCATCTTAAAACGAACTTTACAGGCACGACAGCATTTTAAATTTAAATACATTTAACAGTTTTTGAGAGGACCATGGTAAACAGGAAAAAAGAAAGATAATCCTTACTAGTAAAATTTTCTAGTCACAAAAGCAGAATAAAGAGGGAAAATTGAAAATCTTTTTAAAATCCTTACTTACTAAAATCAATTACAAGTATTTTAATTTCCGACAAATAGAAACTGGCAACAGATAAACGTTTTAAATCATTGAGTTTTCTTTCCTTGTCGGTCAACAATGATACTGCTTTCCAATCGCACGAAGTAAGGCTTAGTTTCATTTGCTAAAAAACTTCATAGTTCAAACTGTATATAACATGGAAGTGTTAAACACATTCTATGAGACACAGAAAAATTCTCTCTTCTATTTGGTATTATTGTTTTTAATTTTCAAGAATGTTTCCACTTCAAAAATTGCAAAAAAGTTTTAAAGCTTTTTCATTAATATCTTTGGTAATTGATGTCATTCGAAGACACAAAATAGCTAACAACACTCTTATTCAACTCTCTTTTCAAAAAATTTTTTTTAATTTAATCAACCCAGCCGTCTAAGCGCTACAGTACCACAGACATATACAGACACATCAAACTTATAACCCCTTCCTTGTTGCGTCGAGGGTGAATAGAACCTCAAATCGCAAAACTTGATACACATCAAGCAAACATATATACAGTGGTCAATCCAGGATTTCTTTGGCAGGGTCCTGTTATTGAAATTTTGGGAAAATGAGTCGGGATTTTTGTCAAAAATATAGAATTTTGTGAAAATAAATTTTATCAAAAACTAAGACCCTATTTTGACAAAACATATCGCACCCTTGCTACAAAAGTGCCACAACTCAAAAAACTACGTTTTCCAGGAATTGCAAAAGACTGTTCCCGGGCTGACTAGGCACATTTTAGTATTTTTGAATTTGTCAATATGAAGAACGATACATTTCAAACTATGATCGTTAGTTACGCACGTTACTCTACGACGGCTGGACAACTCAAGATGTGGCATTTCAGTGGAAGGGGTCCTATGCATATCTTGATAACAACAAAACGCTATAACTGCTCTTTGGCGGCTGATTTTTCAATGCAACTTCTGTCTCTTTTGAAGATTGGTAGAGACGTGTAAACTATGTCTAATGATGGTCATAACTCAAAAATTACAATTTTTGAGTTGTGGCACTTTTGTAGCAAGGGTGCGATATATACTTTTATCAAAAACTATATTTAAAATATACCAAGATAATATGAGAATTTTTTTGAAAGTAAACAAGTACTTAGGAGTAATAATAATAAAGAAATTATTTAACATGTTAGGAAGGTTAACTTTTGTTGGTAATCTTCAGGAAACAAAACTGAAATGTTTCTGTACTAATGAATAACTTAGTTAACCAAGTTAAGCCTTAACTTCAAGTTTTTGAGTTCCAAAATTTGGTGAAAGGCCCGTTAACGGACCTAATTTCTTCCTAGATTGACCTCTAATTAAGCAAAATTGATATACAGTAACTACTCTAAAACTCTCTATTTCTCATTACAAGAAAAATTAGTTAAATTAAATCCTTGAGGAAATTGATGTATCACACATCGTACATTTGATGAAATAAAATAAAAAAATTTATGGTCTCTTGAGATTTGTCATTATAATTGCAAAAAATGTTTCTAAAAGGGCACATGAATGATTAAGGAAGTAGTAGAGATAAAAACATCAGCCCAGAAAAGCATAAAAATGTGATTCATGTTGGTACTGGTATTTTTATTAACATTCTATTATTTCATGTTTATAAAGAATATTTACACCGATAAATTGATTTTGGGCCAGGAGTGTCTCATCGAAAACATGCATTTTTAAAATAACAACAGATATCCAATAAGTTAATTTAAAATAAAAACCCCTTGATTAAAACTATTTCTTATTTTTAGTTAATATCAAAAATACTAGTTTTTTTAACTCCATAAATACAGATATTATGAAATTGAAAAATAACTTGAAATACTGGCATACTAATATTGCAATTACTAATTACATGTGTTATTTTAATTAAACTTACTTGGTCTTTGCTATCACCAAGGCGATCTACTGTTGCAGAAAAAACTGTAAACAAAGAAAAATTTTATTATCACATAAAAACGTCTTCATACTTTTTGTAAACAGTTTACCGACTTTCAAACATTTCATAGTTTAAGAAATACAGAAATAGGATGTATATTAGGAAGGAGCGAAAAAAACAAAGTTTTTATTTTCGAATTGTAATAGTGCGGGAAAGTTGCGATTAGTGAAGACTTACAAAACAAAAAAAAAATTTTTGAAATCGGATAATATCTTCCGACCCCGCAACGAGCCTGAAATTCTGAAAAAATGAAAATTTTCATGTGTTTTTAGTGATTTTTAAAAAATTTTGTTCAATGTTTTATTTTAATGCTCTTGGACGGAAAAGTTACTATTGGTGAAGGTTTCTGAAAATTTAAAAATATATTGAGATCGAATAATACTTTATGATCCAGGAACAAGCCAGAAAAGCCAAAAAATTGGATATTTTCAGCTTTTGGTGGGGGGGGGGGGGGGATTAAAAAAAAGTTTTAAAAACTGTTCTCATTTTTTTTTTCTTCTTTTTTGCCCAGTGTCATAGTGTAAAGAATTTTAAAGAGCACTATATTACTCTTAATCATTAATTTTTGTCTTGATTTTTTAGGTATCTTCTAAACATGCAAAACTACCATTCTTTACAACAATGAAACATTTTCAAATAATAGAAACTTACCTAACCTGACTGACTACCCACAGAATCCTTTGACATTAATTTAATTAAAAACTAATTTTTGTTCGGTCTTTAACTTTAAACCTAGTCAGGTTTAAAGTTAGTGTATAGAATGGTTAGTGTATAGAATGAGACTGCAAAAGGCAATTAAAAATTAAGAAACTAACATATAATAAGGTAGGTATTAAAATAGTTTGTCGTTTAGAGATAAAAAATATTGTTCATCTTATGAGTGAGTATTTTTTTCAGTGGATCTTTGTACTGAAAAAGTTCAACAAATTTAATTAATAGGCATGGGTAAAAAATTTTATGTAAATGTTATCGATTATTTTTTGCTTTTTAGTTGCTTTAAGTTTGCTTTAAGATTGTGTTGGTTCCTACAGTAACACAGTCCTAAGCAAAGTAGGGCAAGGAGTAACAAAAATTAGGAATAGGAAAGCATTTGACAAGGAGAGAGCACTGCGGGGAAGATCTGCCCCACACACCCCCATTAGCTTTATGCAAAAAATATTTTAACATGTTATCATGAAAACTGAACATTTGAAACACGATTGAAGAGATACTTGTGCTTAAAAGGTTACCGTAGAGCATCTAGGTGAAGGTTTTGGAACACATTTGATGTGAAAGCTATAAATATAATGAATTTATTAGTCTAAAAGACAAAACAAATTTTAGAATTTGTTGATTTCTAATTTTTCATACACAAAATTATTTTTAAATAAAAAACAAAACTGCCATTGAATACATAATATTTACGTACAACTTCTTACCCATACCTATTAATTGAATTTGTTCAACTTTTTCAGTACAAAAATCCACTGAACAAAAAAAACACTCATAAGATGAACAACATTTTTTATCTCTAAACGATAAACTATTTTAATGCGTACCTCATTATGTTAGTTTCTTAATTTTTAATTGCCTTTTGCAGTCTTATTCTATACACTACTTAACCTAAATAGGTTTAATTTTAAAGACTGAACATAAATTTTTTTTAAATTAAATTAATGTTAAAGGATTCTGTGGGTAGTCAGTTAGGTTAGGTAACAGTTTATAGAAGGCACATACGAGCTAATATTTAGAAAAATGCCAATGAGTCCCAAGTGCATTTTCACTAGTATTTCAATAACTAGTTAAAAAAATAATTTTCCCCAGAAAGAAGATAAGGTTCTACTTTCATTTCATCTAATAACATCAGAAAAATTTTTTTTTTCTTCAGAAAATATCGTTTTTATACATCAAAAATCAGATCGGTAACGTGTCCCGAATAGCAAAGCTTAGCATGCAAACAGGTCATGCGCACTTTCTAACTTCCCAAAAAAACGCACTTGCACAAAAAACGATTCTATTTTTACCCCTTTGTTTATATTTTACTTCATTTTTGTTTTAATCGATTTCTGATTTTCTAGCCGATGCGAAATAAGCGTGTCCCAAGTTCCGCCGTCAGAGTGGTAACAATAACTTCCGATCTATGTTTAGGCTCCCAAAATCATTTCCTGCACCTACACCAAGTGATACTGAGTACCTAGTGGGATGTTTTATCGAATCGTCTTTTAAAATTTGCATTTCTGCATCTAAAATTGTATGCAAGATTTTTTAAAGTGATTTATAAAATGTGTGTCATTTGAGTCATCAGATCGGTAACACGCTCTAAAATGCGCAGTTTCTGTTACTTTAAAAATTATTTTATATATAAGTATAGTCCTTTATTACAAGTGAAAAAACCACGTGTTTGATTTTGGTTTAGTGCGATTGATTCGGAAATAAAAAAAAAAAACTTAGTCAGTTTGTCAGATCGGTAACAGTCAGAGCGGTAACATTGAAAAACAGCGAATATATTACAGAACTAACTCACACGTTTCAGAATTATAAAAAGCAAAAATCATAGGTTTTAGCCATATATATATTGAATATTTTTGTTCTTAAAAAATGAAAAGCAATTAGTTTTAGTACAATTGCTTCATTTGTGGTTTGTATGACCTAACAATAGAAGTTAGTAAAATAAGAAAAATTGACACTGCAGAAATTAAGTTAATTAATTATTATTATTTTATTTATTTATTTTTTTTTTTCGGTGCTTCAATTTCTCATAACTTCGCTAAATAACTAGATAATAACAAGCATGCTAAATTTGAATTTCTGATCAAGAAATAAAATTTCCTGCAACTAATTAAAGAAAAGCAAGCAGCAGAGTTGTGTGTTGAAAAAGCTGAAGTTGTGTGTTGTTTCAAAACAAAACAAATGTTTTATTAGCTTGGATTTGGTAATCTCATAATTTATTTTATCTAAAAACCTTATTGCTCATTTTTATTTCCAAGAAATGCTCTTTTATAATTAAATTTGATTTTTTAGCCTAATATATATATTTTAATATAATTATCTTAATTCTATGTTAAAAATGCAAGGAAATGATATCATATTTAGCGATGTTAACGAATACTGAAAGCATAAACTCAAATATGTAGCTCATATTAACATCAGATCTGTAACATTCATCAGATCTGTAACGGCTTAAAAGTGAGTAATCTAAGGAGGGGGTAAATAACTTCCTTGACCTCCCCCTTTTTATTTTCTTGCATTTAGACCCAATTTAGACTTAAAATCCAATATTAGTTTTTTCCTGCAAAAAATTCTTTTTTTCAGAAAACTCCAACTTCAAATTGGCACTTTTCTAAATATTGGCTCATACTTCAAAAGGCGGTTAAGAAATTGGATATAATTAGTTTGGTATTAAAATTGTTTATAGTTTAGTGATTAAAATTAGCATTTATTTTGCACGTGGGTGTTTTATTTAGTGGGTTTTTGTACTGGACTGTATAAATTTTGAAAAATATTTTATAATTTTCTATAATTTAAAAATGTTTCATTGTTGTAAAGAATGGTAGTTTTGCATGTTTAGAAGATACCTAAAAAATCAAGAAAAAAATTAATGTTTAACCTGTTAACCGGGGAATTAGCTATTGCTTAATTCGTTTCACAATGGGGACTTTTTTTTTCGCAGCGATAAGTAATATCACACCTCAAATAATAAAAGAATATCGTTTTTAACTTATGATTTTTATTTATTTTGATAAAATATTTTATATTTTTAGCCATATTTTGTAGAAAATAAAAAGTACTTAAGTCATAAATTTATTACTAATAAAAGTATATAAAACACTGAAATTCACAAAAAGAATATTCAAATCAGAAAGTTATAACTAACATGTAAGATACTGAAATGCAGACTAAAATGAATCCAAATTGTGGCAGCTCGAAGTATAGATTATGCAGCGCCCGTTTTCCCGTTAATAGCGCTCAAGTTACAGATTATAAGAACATGAAAATTCATGACGCATCGACAATATGATGGCATATATATAACCACTCTAAGATTTAATAGATAAGAACAACGTAGAATGTAATGCGTTCAATATATTACGATTAATTTCCATGACGAAAAATTTCGTCATGCCCATTGCTGTAGGCTTTTTTATGCATGACGAAATATTTCGTCATACCCAGTTAACAGGTTAAGACAAAAATAGTTCTTTTTAAAATTCTTTATGCTATGGTACCGGGGAAAAAAGAAGAAAAAAACAATAATTTTTTTTTTTACATTTTTTTTAATCCCCCCAAAAAAAGCTGAATATTTCCAATTTTTTGGTTTTTCTGGCTTGCTCCTGGATCAGAAGGTATTATTTGATTTCAATATATTTTTTAAAATTTCAGTAGGCTTCACCAATCGTAACTTTTCCGTCCAAGAGCATTGATATAAAACATTGAACAAAAATTTTAAAAAATCGCTAAAAACACATGAAAATTTTAATTTTTTCGAAATTTCAGGCTCGTTGCGGGATCGGAAGATATTATCCGATTTCAGAAATTTTTGTTTTGTTTTATAAGTCTTCACCAATCGCAACTTTTCCGCACTATTAAGATTCGAAAATAAAAACTTTATTTTTTTCGCTCCACCCTAATGTATATGAAGACTTTTTTTTAAATATTTACCAATTTTCTTCAAATGAAGCAAATATTCAAATGTACATTAAATCAAACAACAGTTGAGTTTGGACAATTCAAATCCACGGATAATTCAAAGTTTTTGTTGGTCCCTTGAAACTTGCATTCAATTAATGCCACAAAATCTTGGTTTTTTTTTTCGAAGTCCTACTTTTTTAATTTAAACTTTTTACTCTTTAGAGAAAAAAATGACCCAACCCACTTTTAATGCAGTTATTTAATACTAGTATTTCAATGTTGTCCTAACTACTAATGGCAAAATTTTGCAATTAAGAGGTTCATTATAGAAGTATCTAAAAAAAAGGAATTAATAGGTTTTCTTTTTTTTTAAGAATCGCATGTAGCGACTAGCAAACCCTCAGCACAGCAATTTCTTAAGTTGATCTGTTGAGAGTTCGTTACAGTAGGATTTGACTCTTAATTTTCAAACAACTGAAACTTTAATTTTACAAATTTTGACTTTTACAACCTTCATACAATTTAAATCTTATCGAAATCGTTGCAAGAATTGGTAACGCAAAATCCCTTTCACCCATACAGAAAAGATATCTTTATCTATATATATCAAATCAAAGTTTGATGACGCCAAGGGTCGCGGGTCAAACGCTCTCCTGGCAAATTTACGCAACGTACAATTATGAAAATTGGTACAAAATTAGTTCGCATACTGATGATGTGTAAGACGTCGCCGAAATTTTTTAATTTGCCCTAGATTTCTTAAAAATTAAAACTATATAATTCACAGCATATTCCTCCATTTTTTTTGTACTATGTGTAACATTATTTATGAATGGCAACAATCTTAAGAGTTAAAATTAAAATGCATTAAGTTTATGGATGCTGATGTCGGATAACGTTAAAATATAGATGATGATTGAAAAGTTATTACTGTATATTCCTTACGGTATTTTTACAAAAACCTAACACTAGAAAGGAGTTTTTGCGATTGGAGTGAAGGCAATTCTTTTCATGTGCAATTATTTCGTTTTCAAAGTAAGTAATCCCATTCATTTTTCAGCTTCATTTTTAATCTTTGCAGGGTTTATTTTGTTTAATTTATTGTTGCTTTATTTCTGTAAAGCCACTTTGAAACTACCTATCTGGCTTTTGGCGATACCATGAATTATATTGTCTCTTTAATGGATTTTTAAAAATTGGTCGAAGCAAGGATTGAAACAAGACTAAAACTTCTATGGAAATGAAGAGTAATACGCTGAATAATTAAATTATATCATTGAAAGTTTTAGAAAATGCACCAACTAAACAAAAAAAAAAAGCTGTTGAAAAACATGAGAATTCCGATAAAAAAAACTGGCCAAATAAAATTTAACTTTAAATGCTGCATTAACTTGTAACATAATCCACAAAAAAAAAAGAGTATTTGATGAAGGTTGAAAGCTTGATTAAAAAGCAAAATTAGAGAAAGAGGAGGATTAGTTAATCTGTGGTTGGGGTCCCTTTCTCGCCAAATGGGCGATAGAAGCGCCAAGCGTGACTTCTGGCGAAGTTTAAAGTTCCGAGAGACACTACGCAAATACGCGCCAGTTGGTGACTTTTTGAAAATGCGTCAAGCAGGTTCCCAAAGCACATTTTCACCGGAGGATTTTTATGGCCTAAAAATTTGGCGACAATTGAAAAAAAGAAAAACTGCCAAAATTCTCGGTTATTAAAATATTCTCAAAAGCATTACTGAGAAAGAATTCACCACATGTTCTTCAAGATGTTAGTACCACGATCATTTCAGAAGTCTCATTTTGTAAAAAAAAAAAGATCCGCCAAACAAATTTTTGACAACCAAAAATCAGCAAAAGTTTTAAGGTAACTATAGTTTCCTCAAAACTTTTGCTGATTTCTGTTCAAAAATTTTTGTAAGACATTAAATATTGCCAAAAATAAAAACAATGATGGTAAATTTCTTGCCTATTTGGCATGCTCGACGTTATAATAATTTCTCTAAATGTTCCACTAGCATCAAAAATAAATATTCAATTAATTGAAACAGGCCATTTACTGAAACTAAAATTTCGTCGAAATGGAAAATTATTTTTTAAAAAATAGGTACTCACGTTTTTTCTCCACTGCAGCTACAGATTTAGCGGTTAAAACAGATTTGGCGTTTTTTCTTTGTTTTACGGCGGTTGTTTCTACGCGCACGCAGTTATTTACCCCCCCCCCCTCAAAAAAAACGCCAAATAAACAGCTAAATCTTTTTTTAACCGCCAAATTTATAGCTGCGGCGGATATAATCCTTAAGTACCAAAAAACGTAATAGGCAATGTTAAATATGGTAAATTTCGCCAAGCCAGAACGTATTCGTATTTTTAGAGCTTGTATGAGCCAACTTGCGGTGATTTAAGATATTAGCCAAAGAAGTTCAACATAGCAATTTTGCGAGAACAAAGCAGATGTCCTTTTTTTTTTCTTTTACAAATTTTGGTGAAATTACACTTTTACTTTTCATTGTTCTTGCAGTTCAGAGCTTTTTTATTCGGGAGTTATGGATACAGCGACAGCAGCAATAATTGTTTAAATATTACCACGGCAAAGCTATGGTGGGTAACTCTAGTACTAGATAAAATAAGTCAAAACTTGGTATTAGGATCAACTATAAGTTTAATTTAAAAAAAAAACAACTAACAAACATCAAATCAATAATGGGCACCATGTAAAGATGGCTCTTCAGCTTCCACACCGAACAAAGAGACTCAAAATAAATTTATATTATTAAATATTAGTTAACATTTGTCAAAACCTTCTACAATTCTTTTACCTTGCATGACAAATGTTTTAAAAATTATGGTAAATAATAAAAGATCCAAACTATCATAACTTACTAGTAGATATATAAGGTTTGAAATCTTCTTTCATTTCTTCAGCTAAAATAGTCATAACTTCTATCCCATTTTGAGCGACCTAAAAATAATAAATTACACCATCATTTTAGAATAACCAACAATAATACGAAAATCATAAAACTGTTGAGTAGCTTAACATTTTAGTTGGCATAGTAAAAACTGCTTTTCAAAAGCTTCTATCTTTTTTAAACTTTTGCTCAATTATTATTTTTTTTTTTAGCTGAAAGAAAAGCAGCAGTGCATCAGTTAAAATTATATTTATGCTGCAAACAGAAAAAAAAGTCAAGATGGCATACTATACTTTTTATGACAGAATAAAAAGTGTATATTTATAGATGAAGCTCTCTAACAATAACCAGAACCATGGGAAACTTTAATTAAGTGGGTTCTATATTTCTTCATTATAAAGATAAAAGTAAAAAGATAAGTTACTTATCTAATTGAAATAAATTAAAAAGTCATTTCAATTTTCAAATTATTAGAAAGGAGATTTTCCCCAAAAATATTTACTTGCACAAAAATATTAGTCAATCTCTAGGGAAACAGAATGGATTAAATTACTAAAATTTGAATAAAAAGTAATAAAATGAAAATAACATTTTTAGAAAATATATTTCAGAAAACTGAATAGTTTCAGGTGTGTGCATTATAAAGTAGGTAAGCCTTAAAAACCTCTGGAACATTTCTAACAGGTAATTCAAATTTTTTTCATGTTTCTTTTTTACTTTCATACATACAAACTGAATTCTTCAACTTATTATTCTAAGCTTATTTGGAAACTTGGCAAAAAATAATACTACTTCAACACAGTAGTAGGCATATCTAATGGTTAACAAAAAACAGTTGTAATTCATAAAATTGAAACACTTCATAGTTTCGGAAGCATAGTTTACAAGATCTGTAAACTATCTGCGGAAGAAAATAATTTTTTTACAAAGACAAAACAGATTGTATTTTCAAGACATTTTACAAATTTATTCTTCTTGTCAATCACTGATCTCAAAAACGAAGAGTCGGGTAAGAAAAATTTTGATGCAATAAAACTTTTGCGCCAAATTTGGTTCCTAGGTTTGAAAGTCTAGGTGCCAAACCAACATTTTAGGTCAAAATCTAAAACTGCGACCAACAATCACTTTTTTTTTAACACTGCCTTAAATATTACTTTCCATAGCCTAATGACAGCTCATGTATATTTAGGGCATTTTTGTGACAATATAATTAATGGTACACTCTATTTATAACTTTAAGAAACTTTTTTCAAATAAAAACAATCCATGTACTTTTACTACACATAAAAAGTAACACTTGTGCATTGTTAATATTTATTTAGCATCCATTCCTTCTGTGATTATAAAACTTATCAGCTTTTACTTACCTTAAAATTACTATTGTTTAACCAAGATGATATACTGTCAATAAAAAATCCTATTTCATCACATTCAGATAAGCAGGAGGGATTTTGCTGCAAGCAACTTAGAATATCACTTCCAAGCTGGATACGCTTCTTAATGTCTTGCGTAGGAAGCAGTGGAATGAACTGTTGCAGGCTAGCAGCCATGATGAAAAGACTATTATGTATAGGACAAAATCATAACACAGAAAAATCTGAAATGAAACACAAAAAAGGTTAGATGTAAAAGTAATGCGGATACAAACTATGCAGGCTCTCGATAATCACAAAAATCCTCAAAATGTAAATATTTTGGTCTTTTTACTTTCTTTTACGTATTAAAGGTAATGTTGTAATTGTAAAAAATATTTCACGCAAATTTCAGCCTAAATGTCCATTTTACTCAACCCTGAATTAATGTTGAGTTTTTTTTTTTTTTTTCGGCTCGTCTGCACATGCATGTATACCGAAGAATGTATATAAACATCCAAAACATCACTTTGACAATCCCCTAGCTAAGCATCTCAAGTTTTCTCATGACATCTGTACAAACATATGCACTAATTGTATCTAGCATTACTAAAAATAATATGCAATAGAAGACTGAATTTAGGTATGCAGGGTCTTTATGGGAACCAGTTGTATACCTCCCCTTTTGATTGCGTTTGAATCAGCCAAATGTATCTTTTTACGTTTTTTTTTTTTTTTTTTTTGTAGGGATATCAGTGTTAATTTCCATGCAGACTCAAGTGATATCTCAATTTGGCGACCTTTTGGCTAAAAATTGGAACCAAAAACTATTTACTGACTCCAGTTTCAATTTGCGTGTGTGGCAGGTGGCAATATTTTACTAAGATGTCCTTCGAACCATGTTAAAATTGCAGATATTCGGAAAAACTGAATAACTCTAAAAAACTTTTTAGCATGTAGTTAGCAACAATCTAGGGAAATAATTATTTAAAATGGATCATCATCATATGTAAAATATTATAATAAACTGTTTTTTAAATAAAAATAAACACATAAAATAGCAGTAATAATTGCCAAACTATGGTTGAAACTCATACTAAACAACAACTAGTGTATTTTCTTAGAACATGAAAAGCTTGGATGCATTGTATGATCAAAATCTTAAAAATCTGTACAAGTATGAATGACTCTATGCAGGTAACTCAAAACTATTTGCAGCTACGAAACACAATATTTACATATAAAATTGTTGGTAATTCTATTTACTTTGAATCATATATATTAAACAATCAACTTTTTTCATTAACATATCTGCAATTATTTAAGATAACCAATGCTTAATACAGTCCAACCTGTCCATCTTGAATTTCATGGGACCGAAGAAAAATTTGGTATAAGGAAATTACAAGATACAGAAGTTTTGATATAGTTGTAAAAATAAGCAACTCGAACAAAGCCAACGAGTTAACATATTCTTTTGAACTTATATTGTTGACCATTTAACTTTACGACTTATTGTAACTACAGCTGGTTTAACAATTTTAGTGATTATCTAATACAGTGGTGGCCAACCCGCGGCACGCGTGCCACAGTGTGGCACGGCAGAGCATTAGGAGTGGTACGCGAAGACTTGCTGAAAAAATTTAAACATTTGAGAAATAATGTCGTTCTTAAAAATATTGCAAAAACTGAAGTCCTTCCTTTGATAAATCTAACGATTGGATGACATGTGTCACGTGGTGGCATACAATTTCCAAGCTACAATATTGTAAATACTTATCGTTAGCTTCGGACATCCAAAGAAAAAAAGTGACAGTACAGGCAATGCTTTGAAAAGCATATTTGTACGAAACACGAATGAAATTTTCGGTGTTGTAGACGAAATTTTGGATTTACGCTAAATAGTTTCAGCTACAGACGATGAAATGGTCAAAGAAGTTAACTCTGCGTCTAAAAGTAAAGTACCACAGTGGATAAAATTCGGTATTGGTTGCAGAACACGGAGTACTTTCAGTTGTTTTTGTTACACTGCTTGAAAATCATTTGGGAAGAAAACTTTATAAGTATCATTATATTACCCATCAGAAGCTCTTTGTGCCAAGGAATCAGATTAGAATAATAAACGCCGATTATACAATGTTTCATGGTCTTTTCCTTGGCGAAAAGGAAAAGGATGACAAGTTATCCCAAAATTGAAATGTGCGATAGCTATCCAAAGGAAAAAATACTCATTATAATATGTGAGAATGTTTTAAAACACGTACCCTGTTTAAAAAAATCCTGAATTTTCAGAAAGTTTTCTACCGATTTCAACAGAAGATTTCCGTTTTAGCTTCAAAACGCATTTTTTCCTTAAAATAACGGAAATATTCCGTGAATTACCGAGTAGGAGAGACGAAAACTGAATTTCTCCGTTTTTGTGGTTGCTGCATTTAAGGGGAATGAGTACTTTTTACATCAGAATGAAGAAAATCAACTGAATTTAGCTATTTCACCCTTTATTATCCGGCGCCTAAATAATTTAAATTTAAGATTGTGGGGAAAACTATCTTAAACCACTATAAATCATATCTTTTGCAATAAAACTTCAGTTTCTTTCTCTTAGCTTTGGAGAAACAAGATTAATACGTTTCACATCAATATTGGAACTAAGCTATCCGAAGTTAATGATAAAAATTTACTGATCTTTTCAAATTCTTCGTCTATTTCCCTGCAAGACGTTAGCGAAAACCCAAATCGAAATTGTCGACTTGTTGTATCTTGCAACGTTAGAAATCAAGTATAGCAGCTTACTTTAACTGCAAGTCATCCAAATTATATTGATTTTGCAAATTTGTACGGACATTTTTTCTTTCAAATTAACACGCTTTAAATGTCTGGTGCTCTAAGTTTGGTTCAAAAATATGTTTGTGGACGAAGATTGTTTGTTTTAATGAATGCATAAAAATCAAAATACCGTTGAATGTTGATTGATAGCTCTTAAAACACTTATATTCTTTAGCTTTTGAAGAACTCATCCTAAAATTAATGACTAGGTAAAAAAGTTACAAATTTGTAAGCCACATTAAGTACTAACAGTTTAATTTTTGGAATAAAACGTTTCATGTTATTTGTTGCCTAACCCGACTGTCTGAACCTGAACCTATAAAAGTGTTTATTAACGGTAACTCTTAAGTTCGGATGTTTTAAGTGTATTATTATTTTAATCTCCGCTACTTAGACTTGCGTGAAAAAAAGTACTATTTAAGTTAAAATCACATAGTCAGCCGCCAACAAGTTTTTTTTTTCTTAATTTTGAAAATTATTTCAGCTTGTTGACAAAATTGAAAATGGCACGCCCACCTTTTCCCCCCAGATAGTGGCACTCTTCCCAAAAAGGTTGGCCACCCCTGATCTAATAAGTTAATCATGCACATCTTTAAGAAGAAAATTTGTTCAGTCATTAAATGCTCAAAACCGTGAAGATATTTGCTTTTTCCACAACGCAAACAATTTAAGCATTAGATTAGCACTAACCCAAGGAATGAAATTACTGTTCTCAGCAACTTGAAAGTAAAACTCACTAAGCTGTTACACTCCTTGAGCAATACAATACCCCCTTATCCCCGGTTTTTTAATGGACGGAATTCCCAGAAATCTTGATCTATGTACAGTTTCCTCTCGGCTTATATGTCCCCACAAGACTTGTAGGACTATATGAGTGCTGGTATTAGAAAGAATGACTTTTTGTCTCTAGGCTTTGCTGTTGACGGAAATCACCGAGAATGAAATTTGAAGACATAGCAGAACTAAAATTTGTCACATAGAGGTTTTTGGAAAAATTTATTCGAGATAAACATGGCGAAAATCGTTCAATTCATGTCATAAATGCAGAGAAAATGAAAAATTTTGACATAGAGAGGTTTTTGAGATAGGCAGGTTCTAGATAAACAGGTTAGACTATATTGATATTAGGGATGCATCGAGTACTCGGTAAATATTCGGTACTCGGCCTACTCGGCCAAATTTGGATCAGGCACTCGGCTGATACCGAGTAGTTGTAAAAAATTGAATAGTTCAAGACACATTTTAATTATTAACACTTATTAATATAGCAGGTTGAAGCTACTGCTTCTGGTTTCTGAAAAAGTAATATAAACTCTTCTCTATTGTTCATTGAAGGAACAAATTATGGGTATTCTGCCATCTAGTGAGAAATTTTCAAGTTAATTTTGAAAATATTGAAGTTTGTAATGCTTCAATAGAGTAAATCTTTATTTTAATATCCCCAAATGCTTTTAAAAATTATTCAAATTTAGAGAATTAGAACTAATCAATAATAGATTAATATAATTCCAACTTAATTGATACTTTATATTTGTTCATTTAATGTAGTTTCATTTTAAAAATAACTTTTTTCTAAAATTTTTGACAAACTAAATAAAATATTTTAAACCATGCATAAGTTAAATTCAGTGGGATTTTTTTTCTAAGAACTATCATATAGAGGTTCATTCCAATGATCAGTTCATATGTCAGGGTTCGAATTTACTGCTGGCCCATTGGTTCCAGACCAGTAAAACTCGCCTCGAATCACCATAAAAATAATAAACAATCCAAGGACCAAACAATCTAAGGATTTTTTTTAAAGAAAAAAAAAGTGGTTAATGATTTAAGGTGGATCAGTGATGTTGTCTGTTAACCAGTATATATTCCTGTTCACTGGTCGAGAAGACCAGTAAAATTTTGTAATGATTTCTAACCCTGTACTGCTGTATGTCAATGATTTTTAAAAAAACAATTGGTACTCGGTACTCGGCCGAGTAGTGAAAGGCCGAGTACTCGGTACTCGGCCAAAGTGCTACTCGGTGCATCCCTAATTGATATTATTTATAAAGGTTTATTTATCAAACAATTCACATATCTGTGTGCAGCGTGCATCTATATCATCCTCCTATGCTTGTATAAATGCAAAAGCTATCATACATATAAACAATCGAGACTACACAGAGACTTAGTGAATGAAAGAAAACAGGATTTTTTTATCCCTAAAAATATCAGGAGAATAAGTTGTGTTGTAGCAGATTTTGTGGTAAAATGAAGTTTCACTGTGTAATTACAAAATTTCCCATAGTAAAAATAAACCGTTCGTCTATTTTGCTTATTTCTAACGACATTTAACATGATCTCTGCCAAATTATAAACTCTTTACTCCTTAAAAAGCTCCAGCCCTGCATACAAATAATAGTTTGAAAATTGTATTTCACGAAACACACCAAAAAAAAATTTACAATCTTAAAAATTATTTCCTCTTCACATATCATTTTTCCCATAAAGATAAGAATTTCAGCGTAACTGTTAGAAATGCAGAACAAGAAGTCTGTGTTTGTAATTTAAGAAATCAAATACTGGCCCTCATTTATCAGTTAATCAGGATCATTCAACCCACATAAGTGAATTGTGTAGTGCAATGTTAGATCCCTAATTTTGGAGAATTTTAATATTTTTGCAGTTTGAGCATAGAAATTTAATTTATAAACTTTGAAATATGATTTTTTTATATTAAAGCTATCATAGCGCACTACCTCAATGCGAACCCCTATGAAAAGCTTAGGCCTGTCACTTTGAATTATTCTGAGGGGAGGGAAGGGGGAAAGGGTTTATGCAAATTGTATGAAAAAAGTTAAAACCACACCCATTTACATGTAAATACATTTATTTCCTGAAGCCAGGGGTGGGGGGACAATTAATAACCCCTGTCCACCTTAAATGAGTTGGAAATGGTAAACAGAGGGGGACAGAGCCCCGAAATTTGAAGGGTAAAGTAACAACTGTACTGTGCATAAAATCATTGAAAAAATTAGTTGATTAGAAACACTAAAACCATAGCCCAAAATGTATATTACATAACAATGTAAAACTTAAAAGAAAACATTTATTTTTAATCAGTAGTGGATCATAATCAGTGAGTCGGATAAAGAATTAACTCAACACAATCTAAAATTTTACGCATCATTCTTTGCATCAAAGGTGAAAAGATCCGAGTATCAAAATTTGATAGCAAAGTGTGCCTAATGTCCACTTATTTTTAACACAAGTTATATATAATTTTACAATTATCTGGATAATACACAGATAATAAATAAATTTATGGGTATTTTGTTCCAGATTCACAGATAAAGTACGTTCCAGGATAATCAATTGTTTTTTAGACTTCACAGCATAGTTAGAAGTTCAATTGTTAATGAGATGCGTAGTTCTTAAAGTAAATTACGAACATCAATTAATGACAGTACATGTCATTGGCTGTACCCATTCCTACGAATAGGATACTTGTTTCTAAGGTATGAGAACTTCTATTGCACCGAATGTATAGTAATTCTATTTTTTATTTTCTGAAAATTGGGCACTTTTAAGATATTAAATGAATTTGAGTGCTTTGAGCATGTGAAGCAATTTAGTTTTTTACAGTACTGAACATTACATTTTAAGCTCAATATCATTCATAATACTGTTCACTCAAAGCTTTGGCAATATATTACAAATTAATAGCATTTTCATCAACAACCATCACTAAAAAATCCTTAAAATTAAGAAATTCTCAAACAACACAAGCTAACACCGCACAGATGACAAACAAGATTTTTTTCACACGGTTATTTGATAAATTTACTGATTTGGAAGAAGACGGGATAACGATAGCAAAAATATAAGTCATACTTAATGAAATAATTTCAGTTTTACGTTTCAACAGTTCAATTACAAGCAAAACATTATATACAACATGACTTCTGTCACGATTCATTTCAAGTCAACACTGAAAACATAAATTAACTGCAAGTCACAGAATCTAATTCACAGAACATGTTGCAATTTCAAAATTCACAACTTAAAAATGCATCGCCTTTCACTTGAATTATCATAATCGCACAGGATAGCGCTTTAACAGACCATATCATAAATAACAACAGTAAACTGATGATCACACTTCCACTCACCACTAAAATAAGAGTACATTAAAATCAATTTTAATAGGCTCAAACTCATCGCAAAATGCAATTTTTATCCCACAGTTCACACACCCTTAGCGTTATCCTGGAATATTAGGCAGAAAAGTTTAGTAATTTGATGTATTTAACACATGTTGATTCGGTCAGTATACAAATTTTCTATACCGCCAAGCCATCAGACATACAAGAGAACGGTTATAAAAAAAATTACCGGAAATCTGGCAACTTCATTGAGATACGGAGATGACATTCAAAAACAATAAACACAAAAAATATTACGATCAAAAAATTAAAAATCACGATAGCTTTTTGTTTGCGAAGCAATATTTCACGTACAAACAAGTCAAATTTTTTCTTTTTCTTTTTTTTTTTTCAAACAAGCATGTGTCCCCTCGGACATTAGTGGATGAAGGGTTATTTTCTGGAGTAAAAAAGTTTTACATTTTGTGCAGGGAGATTTCGGGAGTTTTTTAAAGAAACAATTTTGTTACATGTATACGTATTCGAATCAATTTACCTAATAAGTTCAAATTGTTCAGAAAAACGTTATAAGATTGCGGAAATAATATTACGTACCGCTCATAGCCGAATGGGATTTGGGGATTTTAAAAAAATTCTAAAACTCAGAAGTTTTTGTTTTTTCGCCGCAGAAAAAGGTCAAAAGTAATCATACCCCCCTTTGAAAAATTTTTTTGGATGCACTAAAAATAACTCTAAAATAAAAAACCCTTTGAAAATATTTTAATTTATTCGGGGTTTTGTTTTTTTAAAAAAAAAAAATTCGGCCCCGGGCAACCAGCTATCTCCCCAAAAACTATCTATAAGATATTACCCAGCTTTTTAACGGAGATTAGCCCAAATGCCATGTAAACTATGAGATATCCGAATCTCTGATGAAAATCCCCCAGAGG